>LS051879.1:8447-22130 GCA_900241095.1 Acartia tonsa | reverse complement strand
CCTACTCTCCTACTGGATGAACAAACTGACCAATAAAAGTGGTCCATATAAGCAAGCTAAATTAACGACAAATTTTCCCCTGTCAATATATATCCACGTATATCCAATATCCATTATTGTGGCTGATTTATCATTCTAAAGTACATTAGCACCCCTTGTCATTTTTAGAAGCGTAGCATCTCTATAAGTTTCCGCTTCCCTCACTGAATGACTAACTAACTCACTTCTTCCAACAGAAAAGTTATATAACAGTAAGTTTTACAGTGGCACCGCCTAGCGGGACTTTTGAAATATTTTTTGGCGATTTCTCTCGGGAAGGTGGTGGTAACCTCCCCAAAAATAGCTATTAATTTTCCCATGGCCTATGAGAATCTAAACTTTAAAGAAGAACCATATTAGTATATAACAGTAAGTTTTACAGTGGCGCTGCCTATATATTTTTGTATTTTTTTGGCGATTTGTCATGGGAGGGTGGTGGTACCCTAACCCAACATATGTATCATCCTTCCCAGAATAGAGTAAAACACTATAGGGGGAAGGGGTTAAAAAACTGCATGTCCCCGACTCCCCATCCCAAGGATTTTTTCATTTTAAAATATTTTTTTTGTTTGGTCAGATATTGGAGACTAGTTTTGACATTCATATTTTTTATCCGAATGTTTTAACATTATAGTTGAAAAATGACCAATTATAGTAGTTGAACAATTTCTTTTATTCTCCCAAAAAAATGTAACGTTTTTCTTGGGTTTAACTGAACTAAAACGCAATTAGTTCCAAAAAGGTTAGTTTCAATTATCTTTGAAGGCAATGCTTAACAATCAGATTGAATTTAAAACAAGGATGATAATATGCATAATAATAAAGCCTAACAAATATACTAATATACTAACAACCATTAAAATATTAATAATCAAATAAACCCTTGTAATATCAAAGTTTCGTTTTATGATGAATTATGACTAAATTGTTCAAATGAACAAGTTTAATTAAAGTTTTTCTTCTGACGTTTATTAAAGAATAGTACAGCTACTCTATAGGTATATCCTCTATAGGTATATGCTACAATAAATATATGTTCTATTGACATCCAAAATATTTTAAACTCTAATGCTGCGCTGCTTATAGACATAAATGATACAACAAACATATATACGAGGTATAAAACCGAGAGGATAATTCTAACATGACAAATTCCAGTATCATAGCTATCCGTCCTGCCGTCCGTCCATACAAACTTACCTAAAATTGTAGAAAAGCTTCGCTCCCTCAAAAAATTCAATCTGTCCTTGTTTGTGAAATGATTAGAAATGTTTATAAACAAAGGGATTTGTTTTCACAGAGTTGCAAAAATTTCATTGATATATTGCCAATACAATAAATTACACATAAAAAAGGATATAGAATACATGGATATATTGACAAGGGAAAATTTGTCGTCAATTTAGGCTACTACAATAGTTCTTATTTATTGGTCTGTTCGTTTATCCAGTTGGACGGGAGGAAATTGGGTAAAGGGGGTGAACCCAGCTTATACCAATAACGAAATTAATTCGAAAAAAATCACAAAACCTATTCTTGTTTTTCAGCTGTTGTTGGGGGACAACACATCGTAAAATTGACGACCTCTCCATTTGCCCCCCAAGTATTATTTTATATTTTTTTTTCTTGTTGGTTATACCTTATATCTGGGGTGAACCCATTGTATCATTATTCTAGCTAGCTGCGAGTAGCACTTTATGGAAGTACTTAAAAATTTGTTGCAACATCCAAGTAATAATGTATTGATTCACATAAAATGGAGCCATTTTTTCTTCTCCAGGATACGATTTATTTGGCGCTTAGCTTTCAATTAAAAATATGGCTCCGAAACCGATTAATATCCGCTTATTTTCAGACATACTGAAAAATCATTTATAGCATCGTATTAGAGACAATTTTCTACGAATAATGAAATAAAAACCATGAAATTATTACCAGTTTTGTTATTCCGGGTCTGGATTTAATTAAATTATAATTTTTCATTTTAACATCCGCGGAAAGCTGTAGTCTATAATACGATGCGACAAATAACTATTAATCAATGGCAAGATCCTTAAGATAAAGAGGAGATGTAACCCTTGTTCATTAAATAAAAAGATTTAATCCTCAAAAATGAGTTACTACCTCCGTTGGAAGGTGCCGGGTTATTACATTCTCTGAGAGACTTCTTCACACCTCCGCCACAACTTCGAGAACATTCACTCCAACTAATGGATATAAAATATACTTAGATATGATGACAGGGGAAATCTGTCTTCAATTTGGATTGCTAACATGGACTCCAGTTCGTCTATCCAGTAGGAGGGAACGTAATAAGGTAAAGGGGATGGAACGTTATTTTAGCCAGCTACAAGGTTCACTTTATTAGAGTACATAAAAATCTGGTGAAGTTCCAAGAAATAATAAATCGATACTCCAACTTTAGATTGACAAGTTTTTATTCCATTGAACAAAAATCATAAATTTCTATTAGCTCTAGCACCATCTTGGAGTCAGCAGATGACAAATGGATTTATTATTACTTGGATCTTACACCAAATAATCATGTACTATAATAAAATAAGACTTGTAGCTGGCTAAAGTAACGATTCCCCCATCCACACCCCTCTTACAGTATGAACGAACTAACCAATGAAGGATGTCAAGTAAGCAACCTAACTTAACGACAATTTTTTCCCCGTCATAATATCTACGTATAATCATTATTCAATTAGATAAAAAAATTTTATTTAAAATTAAATATATAAGACTGCTTCTAATTTCTTATTGCTCACTTCATTTTATAAAAAAAAGATCAGAGGTTAATTCTTTAAAAAAAACTTTTGCCCCACTAAAATTTTAGTGAGGCAAAATTAGTCCCTCAAAACTTTTAGTTTTCCTTGCTGATTTTAGTGGGGCAAACTGATTTTAATGGGGCAAAAGTTATTAAGAATTCACCTCAGAACTCATTAAACTTTTGCCAATTATGAATGTAAAATATTACCTATTCCAAATGCCCCATTCTCCATCAATTACAGGTTTCCTATCATGATGATGATGATGGATGTTCTTGTGGACACACTTGGCCCCCTGGCACCACATATCCTGGCCACACTGTGTACCATCCGCCCATGGAGTATTTTGAGTCCGACACCCGAAGTCTTCTCCACTAGCCGAGGAGCACCACAAGGTTCCACACTTGGGCATTGGCATATACGAACATATTCTAGAACCCTTAACATTTTTGATAGTATACATGTATGGTAATGACCGAAGATCCCAGAATCTGAGTGCTAAACCACTGATTTATAAGAAATTTAATTTACACTAGTCATACAAATTTAAAAATTTTTTTCCTCGGGTAAAAAACAATATTTTTAATTCATTACTTCATTTTCTGAATGACTGTTCCTGCCATTTGAGAATTGAGCCAAGAATAATTAAATAGTTTGCAAACCAATAAATCAAATTAAAAATGAGCCAGTACACAATTAAAAAGATAACAATAACTAAAATTAATTGGGTATAGACTATTTAAAATACAAGGTAAAACGTTGTTAGTTCGTCTGTCTGTAGGTTCGGATTAAAAAAATCTCGCAAAAAATTACTACAAAAAGGTTATATGCTCAACATTGTAGAAAAAATGCAAAGGAAGGGGGAGTGGATAAGTACTTCTTAAATGTTTTTCTTAAAATGGGCTTTTAAAAATGTTTTAAAAATTCGGATTCTTGACTAGGGTAAAGTAATTATCAATGCAATGCAAGGGCGAGGGTATATAAAAGGGTGTAAAATTTTCCCCACATAATACCTATCAGATTTACCCAGGGAGTAGTAAATTTTTGAAAAATACCCACCTTGCCAATAAGTAATTCACATTGTCTATTTTCATCATACAACTCTCCTGGAAATAAATATTTTGATAGTTAAAGACAATCTCATTTTACTTAATTTGGATGTTTGTATGGCCTATAATTATGAACTCTTTGTGTCTGCTTTCTTTGAAATATATTTAAGTAACTTTGCTACTTAATAATTAGTGTCCTTAAGCAGTGACATGCAAAGCAATTTACTTTAGGGGTGCGAAACTATTAGGGGATGTGAAAAGGAAAAGTTTTCTTTCCAAATTTTGATTTTAAGGGGGGTGTTAACACCCCTCTTCACCACCCTACCGCACGCAACTGTGGCCTTAAGCCTTGTGCATACTATCATGCTTGTGTCAATTCCTCTCCCCCACACCCCTATACATATATAACATACAGAGAGACATCTTATTACTTTATGATATAGTATTTTCCCTCTAGATATTTCCATTAAAAAAATATTGTATTTTATAGCTGTATTATATTGCAAATAAATCAAATTTGCTTTGATCTTTATTCTTTACTACTTACGGATGTTGTCATCCTTGTTAAAATTCAAAGAGAACTCAAATAATAATATTAGTGATAAAAGCTTCCGAGCCCTGGTTAAATGTTCATGGATCCTAAACCCTGGATTTCGTGTTTGATTCATTTATTCAAATATATATTAAGTTAACTTGTCTGTTGTGACCAAATTTATACATGCAAAAAATTTAATTAAAACAGTTATTTATATGCATCGTATTATAGACAGCTTTCCGCGGAAAATTCAAATGAAAAGTTATAAGGTTAAAACTAGTTTTGTAATCCCCATGGCGCCGAAGTTGTCCGTAATACAATGCTATACATGATTTTTCAGTATGGCTGAGAACCGGTTCTAATCCAGCGTATATCAATCGGTTTCAAAGCATACAGGAAAATTTGTTAAAATTTGACCTGGAAATGAGGTCATCCATTTATATTCTTTATCCAGAAGGTTTCTTGTTGGAGTATTTGATAAACAATGTCCATAACCTTTCCTATAAACAAAATATTGCTTATTACCCTTTTTGGATCTAGTGGCGTTCACTGTAAACATTTCCTGGTAACGATCATCTCCAAAAATTGAAAATTTTTAAAGGCAGCTAATGATCAAAGAGCGGAACGTATACATTATGCATTTACAAAATTTTGACTAACAAAAGATAGCCTACAAATAATCTGGAATAGTCATCACTCAAAAATGCACAGTGCACATAAATGCGCGAAAAAAACTTATTTTATGATGCAAATAAAATAATTGAACTTACTCTATAAAATTTGTGAGATAATGTCGACTACACTCCGACCATTGCCACTGGTTTGAGTTTGTGTCGAGGGTGCGCGACATCACATACGTCATGTTCTTGTTCACATACTTGCGACATTTGTCATGGTCGTCGTGCGGCATATTCAACCTGCAATAGTTATTTATCGTATCGTTTTATAGACAGCTTTCCGTGGATGGTAAAATGAAAATCTTATAAGATTAAAACAAGTTTTATTAGCCCCGAAGAGGCAAAGGCCCAGGCTTAGAACCGGTTCGAATCCAGCGGATATAAAACGGTTTCCAAGCCATACAGGAAATTTACTTACACGTGACCAATTTCATGAGCAATGGTGAAGGCAGCAGAAAGTCCATTATCTTGTACTAGGGCACAACTACTTCTAAACATACAAAAATCATCAGAACCTTTATATTTATATCTACCCTTCTTTTTATATGTAAGCCTTAAATTTGAATGATTGTTTTTTTTTGTTTCTTTTGTAAAGGTTTCCGAATAAGTAATTCTGTAAGAACAAGGTTGTCACAATTATACTATTGTTCCAGAACATTGATAATAGTTGAATACCTTTGGCACAAAGTGCCTAATTCTACCAGGACATGGGTGTCACAATTACAATGTGGCTCCACAACATTGATAATAGTTTTATACCTTTGGCACATAGTTCCTAATTCTGCCAGGCCAAGGGTGTCACAATTAGACTAAGGTTCCACAACATTGATAATAATTTTATACCTTTGGCCCATACATAGTTCCTAATTTTACAAGGCCCAGGGTGTCACAATTATACTGTGGTTCTGCTATAAATAATAGTACAATACCTTTGGCACATAGTTCCTAATTCTGCCAGGCCAAGGGTGTCACAATTATACTGTGGTTCTACGATAAATAATAGTACAATACCTTTGACACATAGTTCCTAATTTTAAAAGGCCAAGGGTGTCACAATTATACTGTGGTTCTACTATAAATAATAGTACAATACCTTTGACACATAGTTCCTAATTCTGCTAGGCCAAGAGTGTCACAATTGGGCTCAGGTTCGATTGGATCTCGACAAATATTTTCCCTAAAAGCATGATTTACATTTAGCTATAGTTGACAATTAAGGTAAAGGAAATAAGGAACAACTGAAAGGAAAGGAGCGGATATGAATTAATCATCCCCCCCCGGCCCCCCCCTCCCACTCTAACTAGGACATAATTTAATTTAGCACATAAATTGTCCCGTTTCATCCAGATTATTATGTACTCTGAGCTGGATCTTTAAATCATTTTAGTGGTGAGCCATATCGGGGTAAGCCAACTTTCCACCAATGAGATCACAGCATTTCATGAAATGCCGCGCTGTGATTGGCTGAAATTCGGCTCATCCTGATCTGGCTCACCACTAATTTATGATTCAAAGATCCAGCTCTGATAGAGGGATGCTCGCAGCTGGCTAAAATAACCATACCCCAAATAACCTCCTCTCCTACTGAATGAACAAACTGACCAATCAACGAGGTCCATATTAGCAAGCCAATTTAACGTTAAATTTTCCTCTGTCAATTATACATCCTATATCCATTTTCTTACAAAATACATGCTTGTAACAAAATATCTGAGGTGGATTCTTTAAAACTGCACCTGGTTAACAGTAGAGCAACATCATACATATTAGTGTGGAACTTTGTGAGCTGTTCTTGCCACTTACAGAAGGATTTGAGAACACTGGAGGCAGAACTGGGACCACTGGTATTATCACTCTTGGAAAAGGTCTCCCCTTTCTACAAAATAGTAGGTGATTCGAATTTCGCCCCAATACAGCGTCATAACCAAAGATGTTAATAGTGGTTCCTACTGCTGCTATGTCAGGTACAAGACATAATGATTAGAGTAGGTGGGAATGCCTTAGCTTAAAACAGGCACATCTTATTACTATGCACAGTTAGGACTTTCAGACAAAGGTCGTGTAATTAAAGGGTTGGTTGTTTAAAGGGCGTGTGGCCATAGGCTATTTTCTACGAAATGATATTCTTATAACCGATTAATATCCGCTGGATTAGAACCAGTTCTCAGCAATACAGAAAATCATTACAGACAAATTTCCACGAATATTGAAATAAGAATAAAAAATTTAATACCAGTTTTGTTCGGGGCTAACATAATTGGTTTTAATCTTATAACATTTCATTTTAACATCCGCGGAAAGCTGTCTATAATACGATGTGATAAAGAACTATTAAACCTACCTTAAGTTTTATAAATTTAACTATTGATATTTGAACTCTATTTCCAATTGAAGGGTGTTTGTAAATCAGTGAAACCTAAATCATAAATAAACAAGGATGGCAACATCCATAAGTAGCGAAGCACAAAAAAAAATTATGAATGGGAATATGGAAATTTAAAGAGCATTTCTTAAACTCAAGAATGGATTATTGGAGAAAAATTCACAAAAACCTTTATTACATATTTTTGGATTTTTGATATTTATACTTGGTACGATGAATGACAGACTGGCGGTAAAACTAAACTGTACAATGGATGATCAGTTTAATTTGATTTTGATGCTATTCTCCACAAAAAAATTCGAAAATCGGACCAAAAACACCCAAGAAATGTAGAAATATGTAAAATTATACATTGCTGTAATTATATCAACATTTGGTAATTGGTAATTAGTAATTGTGGTTATTTGTTACACTAAGACTTAACATCAATGATTACTAAATATATCAATCTGGATCTAATATCATAATATATACATATCTGATTGTTACTCCACATTCCGTATTTGGTCCATGTTGTTTATTAGTATTTTTAGATGTGTAGCATCTCTATAAGTGTCCTTCTCAATGAAGTAGATATTGTGCTTACGTTCTTTTTATCCATAAGATATTATCTCTGGTACACTAATTCATTTGATAAATGTTACAAAATTACAAATAAGCATTTTTTTGTTTCTCCTCTGTCTTTCTATCCGTCTGTAACAATGGATTTAGAACATTCTTGGATATTACGACAAGAAACAATTGTCGTCAGTTTATGTTGCTAACATGGACATCACTTATTGGTCGTCAGTTTGTTCATCCAGTTGGAGGGGATAGGGTACAAGTTTCACTTTACTAAAATACATGATAATCTGGTGTAAGATCCACGTAATAATAAATTCATTTCTGTAACGCTCTTGGGGATACATGATTAATCTATTGTTTCATTTGATTGACATATGATTTTTTTGTAATGATTCCTCTGGCAATTGAGCAATGTATCTACGCTATACCTAAATTTGTCCGTAAGTTCAACCATTGCATCCATAAAAGTGGAGGAAGGTAAGATATCATAGAATAAAAACGATTGAAAAGGCTGCTAAATGAGATAGACCTTTGCAATTTTCCTGTACATTAATCGTAATGATTAATCTGTATTTTCTAGTCTTTATGTTCACCTTTTCTAAATATATATTGTATTACACCTGTGCTTCGCTAGTTAATGATGTTGACATCCTTGTTACAAAATTATTCTTTTAATGTTCCTTCTAATTTACATAAAAAAGAAACTGCATATTATATTGAATTAGCGTAGGTTTTAGATTGCCTACATTTTCCCCCAAAATGAATTAGTGAAATGAACAAGGAAGACAACATCCATACATCATGGATGGACAAACGGACAGAGCGAGTTAAATAGCAAATGTTCAGAAAAAGATGACAGACCGACGGCCTAATAAAGTTAATTAAAAAGTAGCTTTGCTACTAAAAATCCCTCCCATAATATATTTTCAAGTATGACTTCGGACCCAATTAATATCCAATGGATTTGAACTGGTTCTCAGTAAAAATGTATAACATCGTTTTACAGACTATTTTCCAAGAATATTAAAAAATATCATAAAATTAATACCAGTTTTTGTCGGGATTAAACTAAACTTTTAATCTTAAAATTTTTTATTTTAATATCCGCGGAAAGCTGAACAAACCGGGGCAAAAACTAGCTCTATCCCAACATATGCGCTATTATGCACATCTTTATCTTTAAAGTAGAAGATTGGTAAACATTAAAAGATGCATTTTTGATTGCATCAAGAAGATGAAGCAATTCATTACTTAATTTTATTATACGATAAATGTTGAGAAAAAAGAACTTGCAAATACTTTATTTTTCTAAAAGAGCTTGTAGTAGAGGCAAATGAAGAAAGTCTATCAAACAAAAAGCATGTGACGTTATAAAAATGAGGGATTATCCTTCCCTTTTTAAGGGGTATTCTTTTCCACTCCTTCTCTCCTAATCCCTCATTTTTATGACGTCAGATTTTTTTGAGGAACTTTCTTTGTCTTCCGGTTCTAATGATATGCGTACACAGACTAAGCTGCCAGCCGCTTAGGAGCTAGCTGTAGTTAAAGTTATTGAGTGAAAACAATAACCTTGAAGTTTGGTTTTGGACCATAAATATCTTCAAAATCATATACAATGGAAAATCTGATTTTTGAGTTTTAATTTGTGGAAAACTGCTAAATCTTTTTTTTTACACAAAATTCCCCAAGCAAATTCCCAAAAAAAGTAATTTATGTCATTAGTAGGTGGGTTAAGTTAAGTGTTAGATACAGATTCACATGAAGTAGTCATAAACGTTAGTCTTAGTGTCAACAAATGACCACATTTAATTATTACCATATGTCAATATAATTTATGGCTCGTCATCCGCGCATCAGCCGCGACTAAGCCTCAAATTTAAACTTGTTGTATGCTTTGAATTTTTTTAAGGGAGGGTTGTCATATATGGGTCAGGTTAAGACTTCCAGCTAATTGTTAAAATTGTAAAAGGTTGATTGCCCTGAGTAATAAAGACGGCTGACGCGCCGCTGCCGAGCCCAGATATAATTACAGCAAAGTAGGGTGTCCCATAGTGTAGTGGTTAGCGCACTACGCTTTGGTTGGGAGAAACCGAGTTCAAGTCCCTCCGTAGACTATGTACTTGGTTGACAAATACAGTCGCAATTTGTCAGAGTGTAATCACGCAACCTTCCCTAAGATGCCCTAGGGTTGTAAGGGTGGAGATTTTGAGATTAGGATTCTACATATCAAGCAACTTATATCATGCTTTCCTCCGTCCATGTTCCTCATTCATATGAGAGTGCCATTAATTAGGGTGGCTTAATATGGAACACCTGCCAAAACTCTAGACCAGGGTTATGTAATAATTGAGTAGCTTCCATTAGAATTGCGGGTCAGCTTGTAATGTAACATAGAATACACTCAGCTGTGCGCGAAGCTTACCAATCTATGATTGACCAAAGGATTCTCACCTCCCATCTCTGTGTGCATCTGAATCCTAACTTTAGACAATCAGGGCTACATACATAGATACAAAATAATTTCAAAGCAGATACTATCTCATATTTTAACTTGTTGTACTTTGAATTCTCTCAACAAAAGGGAAGTCCTGAATTTTGTTTTGATTTCCAATATAGGTTATCTTGTTTACCTAAGACCATTTCTAAAGTCCAAAATTACACTATTGTAACAGTATATTAGTTTGATAGAACAAGCTGAAACTTCTTTGTGACACATGACCAATAAATAACTTTATAAACATTTTTTGGTGTTCTAGCTCTTCCTATACAATTAGTGTTCAAACTTTCTGAAAAAAAGAAATAGAAATAGCAAATCAAAGGAAAAAGGAGGGACTTTCAAAAATCTATGTATTTGAAATTAAATTTTCAGTATCGCCTCGAAACCGAATAATATCCGCTGGATTAGAACCGGTTTTCAGCCATTATTCATCATTCATCGGATAATATCCAGTTTTCTACGAATGTAAAAATGTACAATCATAATATTAAAACCAGTTTTGTTAACTAGTGCGTTCGGCATCTCCGAGCTTATAAAACTGGTTTTATTCTTTTAAATGTACATTTTTATATCTGTGGAAAGCTGTTTATGATACGATGCGATAAATAACTATTACATATGCCCAGTTTTTTTGCCGGCTTAAGGATTTAGGTTTATTACTAAAATAAAGTGAAGACCTTTAAGTAAGAAACATCTAATTATAACATAATCAATAGAGTTATGTTAATACCAGTAGATTTTTCATAGAAGTATTGCACTAGATAGTCATTTAGGCACAATAACCCATCCAACTTAAAAAAGTATGTTTGCTTAAATTTAGTCACATAAGATTAAATTAAAAAGCTTTATCCTAAGAAGTTCAACTTATTAAAAAATTTAAAAAAATAACTGCTCTTCCGTACCAAAATATGTAGACTTTCTAACCATTTATGTGGTCGGAATGTTTCAGTTAGTCCAGTGGGGATCTAGAATTTCTATATCTATGGATTTTTCATATTTCTATACACTATCTCTTTTAATGGATGAATATGTCCTATTTTTCTATTTCTATACAATATTTTTAAATGCGAGGCCTTTCTATAATTCTTACGTTACTATTAGCTCTTTTCGTAAATTTAGACATGTTAGAATTGTGTCACCGATTTCAAACTTTGCATTATGATTTCTGTAATAGTTAGGTACGTTTTCGATCCTTTATTTCATCCGTTATTAAGCAGATTTACTTACAATTTTGTTTAGATTCTATATATTCATATTATGCTTTTTCAGTTCTGACACTCTACAAGTGTTGATGTTCGTTTGTCCTTCCGTTTCAGAGCTACTCTTTTTGAATGTTGTCATCCTTTTTTATATAAAACTTATTTTTAATGGGATGTCAAAATTTAACATATTTGTGTGAACAGAGAAATTTTCAATTTTCTAGAGTAAACATTTATACTGAATTCAACAAGGAGGGAGGGGACATTGGGCTCTCTATTACACTAGTCCCCAAAGTTTTATGATAACGTATTTAATAACTTTGGGGACTGTTTTTAAATTTTGATTGGTTGTTTCTTTAATTGAGTGTTCAAATGTTTCAACTAATAATTTTAATCTACAAATGGGTTAATTTAGTGTATTATCATTTGGATATGACATCAATTTATCGGCCATTGTCTTATCTCTTTGATCCCTGGAATTCAGAGTACATTAGATACATGCAAAGTTGAGTTTTTTTTTGTGTGTACATATCAGATGTAACTAACAACGGAAATAATTTTAAAAAGAAAATATTATTGATTTCAGCTGTTCTGGGGGGTGTGTCTCAGTAGTTATTACGACTTTTTTAGCTGCCCCCCAAAAATACATCCTTTTCGAATTATTTTTATTCGTGGATATATTCTTAGAAATATCTATGATTTGAATTAGCTGATTATTTAAGTAAAATTCAACTGAACTAATAGATCTTATTTGGCAAGTAAAAAATATGTCCCGAAGCGTTTTCTTGGCTACTCGAAATTTAAATTGGTCAATCCCAATTCCAAATAGTATATTAGGGACACATTGATAAAAACAAAGCATTCGATTATTTTTAAAGCATGTTTATACCAGGCAGGAAGGGGGCATTGGGATGTTTATTACACTAGTCCCCAAAGTTTTACAACAACGTTTACATATTCGTTGGCTCAGCAACTTTGGGAACTTATTTAATTTTGATTGATTGGTTAATAAAGTTGAGTGTTCATTCGTTTCAAGCACATAAGGAGTAATTTTGTGTTTCATCATAGGGGATGTACATCAATTTATCGACCATTGTCTTATCTCTTAAGATCCCTGCTTTTTTTTTGTCTTTTTGTTACCTACTGTAATTAATTATTTTTTAAGGGAGCCGACAGCTAAGTTTGCTGATATGGGGGATATCTCTGAACAGTTGAAGTTGAAAAAAAACTTGGAGTGCAAATCTTTTGATTGGTACATGAAAAATGTTGCTTATGATATGCTGGAAAAATATCCTAAACTACCCGAGGTAATAATTTTGTATTTTTGTGCCTCAGGGGCCTCTAGTGGCACTTAAGGTGGTGTTGGATGGTTGGAAATCAACCCCTAATTAAAAATTTTTTCAAAAGTTTTCAGGGGCGATTTTTCTTATTTCGTACCCTTGAATGGTTACAAACCTTCCAAGAAACTATGTAAAGCTTTACTGTCAAGGAGAACCATATTAGTTCAGTGAGAAAGACAAACATTCTGCTAGTTTTATATAAGGATTAATTATTAAACTAAAGCTGCTTTTTAATCATTTAATAATTAAATCATATTTTTGCAGCATATTAAATGTTTTCTTTTTGGTCTGATATTTTTCACTTTTATAATATCTGTATAATAATTAGCTGTTATCTTCTTGTTTTAGAATGTTGAGGTTGGGTCTCTTGTAAATGATGGGGATGGCTCCTGTTTGGATACAATGGGTAGACAAGCTCCAGCTATTATAGGTAAATTTGATCCTATACCAATTTCTCGCACATTAAATCAGGAACGTCCAAGGGGTGGGAGAGGGTTATTTTCCAATTCCAATTTTACTCCTTTAAGCGTTTGTCCGCCTGTCTGTCACCTTTTAGCATGCTTTAATTGTTATCGACCATATAAGTATATTTTCGTAGTTTGCATTTCAACCAGATTATAATTTCC
>LS051877.1:5415-17948 GCA_900241095.1 Acartia tonsa | reverse complement strand
TCATCTTCATTTAGTTAATATTATATTTCTAAAAAAAAAATATTCCAGGCCGATTCCAGGTTTTAGCCATGATCTTGCAGGTCCTAATCCAGTAATTAGTGAACGGTTGTTTATGACTGATTTCTAATTTTTATTATTTTTCTTTTCTCATCAATCGTTTTTTAATGACCACTGAACATATGTTTTATATCTAACTTCGTCAGTTGGTCCATCTTTATTTTAGTGCTTTTAGTGCTTTGCTAAAGTAAGGATTTTGTTATCGTTGTTATAGATTTTGAGAAATCTTGAAATAGGTGTTTAGCTCGTATTATTTCGGGGCCCGGCAGCCGTGCATCAGCAGCCTGTAAGTCTCAGGTAATTTAACCTTTCATAAAAATCAGCTAGTCTAAACCTGACCCAAATATCACGGCTAAAGCGCAGTGCCGAGCCCTAAATTGTTTGAGCATTTCAGAGGTGAAAATCAATTTAAAACTGTTCATGATCATTTTGAGACAAAAAATTAAAATGGAATAACTTTGATCATTACTATTTGGGTATTGTCCCTTTTGTGACAACGCCTCTTAAGGGGCGTTTCGTCGTATTTTTACAGGAGCTTTTCCCCTATTTCTAGTCACTGCGGGGGGCTCTAACCCGGCTGGACAAATTGTCTGACCCTTCGGGGCAATCACCTAACCTAACTTAAAAGCTACTGTGAAAATGCGACTAAACGCTCCTTAAGAGGAGTTGTCACGAAAGGGGACAATACCCCAAAAATTTTCCAAACAATATAATCAAATATCAATTTATATTTGTTAATGTTCGTTTGGCTGACGGTCTGATTTTTTTATTCCTTTTTTTATGTAAATTGCATATATACTTTTACTCCTGTTGTTTTTACCTACATATATTATTTATTACCATATATGCAAATTATTGCACATTTCACTTCATAATTCATAAGATATTTTAAATCAAACAAAGATGACAACATCCATAACGAAGCTCTGAAATGGAAGGACAAACGAACATTAACATTTGTACAGTGTCAGAATGGAAAATCAAAACTGTAAGTAAATTTGTTGAAAACTGCTTAATTACAGGCTTATAACTAAGGAAATACTTACGTTTTAGGACTTGATTATAGAGATTCTTCGCTTATAACAATGTACTTTGTTGTTCAGGAATCAGTATTCCTAAAATCAGATCAATCGGATAATTTTATCACATAAAAATTTGTTGCTAAAAAAGATAAAAATCAACATGATTAAATCAACATGGACGTAAGGATATTCTGGTAACGATTATAGAGTTGCTACGCTTTCTAAATCGTACCTAACTACTACAGGAATCACCCTGCAAAGTTTGAAATCGATAGGACATTTCTAAGATGCCTAAATTAACGAAAATAGCTATTTCTCTGTTTAAAACACCCTGTATGTTCACTTGTAAGTAAAAATACTGCATAGTTAGCTTCTTTTTTATGTTTATCTTTTTACTTCCAGTCTTATTTATGTGTGACATTAATGAGAGAGGTTTCACAGGGAGGGAGGGGACAATGGCATTTTTATTGAATTGTTATTTGTTAGATCATCAAGTTGAGTATCTAAACCTTTTAACCACTAGTTGTACTATACAGAAAGGGCAGTTTTGTACTTAATCTTTGGGAATGTACATTGTACAATTACATCAATGTATCGCCTATTGTTTTATACCTTTAGATCCCTGTACCTTTGTATATATCTATATGTCCTAACTTTGCAATATAATAAGAAACTTATAAAATACAATATATAATAGTTATAGAGTAGCTACACTTCTAAAATATATCTAGCCATTAACTAAAACTTTCTTGTATTATATTTGATTTATTACTTACTTTCTTACTTTTAGACCTTGAATTAAGGTTTAATATTTGCATTTTGGTGTAATTTATAATTTCACAATTTTTTTATTTTTATTTTAAGCTAAAACTAACCTAACTGCTTATAAACATTTTATATCTATAATACAAAGTAGCTTGATGTCTATCTGTCCGTCTGTCCCTTAAGATCTCGGTAACCATTGAACCAATCAGATTCTACTCTTCAGGGAACATACCTACTGGTCCTGTTGTGGTTTTAGGCTATTTTCTAGTGGGTGGGACAAACCCCAATCCCCACAAAAACAAAAAAATCCCGTCCTCAGTTTTAAAAGAGAATTTCTACGAATTTTGCGAATTCGCCATTTTATTGCGAAAATTTGCGATCCCGTCGCATTTTTGTTCGGCTGGGTAGGTAATAAAAGGTGTAATTATACCTTTGGGGCAATGCCCCAAGAGGCTAGGTGCGAGTCGTTAGTATGAATATAAGATAGACGATAATCACGAAACCTTCAATCAAAAACGATGTATATGGCTTTTGTTCCATAATTGACGGGCTGACAGACACAAAAAGTGCTTTTTGAAAAGGGAAATCTTCACAATAAAACAACAATCTATCTGAGAGAAAAATCAAATTTCACCTTTCTAACAATACTGACGTATGGACGTATAGGCAAATTTAGTTATAGAGTAGCTACGCTACTAAAAATAAATAAAATACTGTATACTTTCAGTTATACGATAGCAACATTCCTTTCTCTTAATTTCTGTGTTAATAATGGATATAGAATATACTTGGATATATTGACAGGGGAAAATTTGTCATCCATTTAGGTTGCTAATATGGACCTTGTTCAGTTCGTTCATCCAGGAGGAGGGGAGGGAATCGGACAAAGGGGTTTAATAGGGGATATCGTTATTTTAGCCAGCTGCGTGCATCACTTTACCAGTGTAGTTGGAAATCTGGTGCAACATCCAAGTAATAATATATCGATTGTTTTTCCCTATCCATATTCCTATCTCTTAATTCCTGTGCAGTTAATGAATGGTAAATATTTGTTCTGTAAGTATATGAATATTAATAATACCCCACAAAAACTATAAGCAATTTCCCTCCAAGTGCCACCTGAACCCATCTAAAATCCCACTCCAGCAAAAAAAAATTTAAAGTATAAACGTGGTTATCGGTTTGTAAAAGAAATTAGTTTATTAGTTTAGGTTATACAGTGTGTTTTATATGAAATAAAAAGAATTTGCTGATTTAACCCACTTACCCCTGGCAGAAATTATTCATCAATATATACTTTTTATTTATGTAATGATTAAGTTGGGTTTTAGAGTAGCCCCGCAGAGTTAGGTCCTACTGTTTGGGTATTTGTGTACAAGTAATTTAGATAAATTAAGTGATCCTCTAACCAAACTTAGCTTCAATATTTTTTTATTATTAACTATACATATATGGTTGAAAAAGCCTTAAATCAAAAACAGTTGTAATTGCTGTTATATCAGTTACATGAAATTTAGGACAAGTGCCTTGCTTGAAAACATCATAATGTATTGCTAGGAACCTAGCCCAAAAGTGATCCAACTGATGGGTTGGTTTGATTAATTATTATATTTTAACCAAAGTAGATACTGTAGGAAAAGTCATTATATATTATTATACTAATATGTTACACTTTTATTATTTCTTTTTTTGATGAAAGAGAGAACGTTATATAAATTTTAACTTAAACGATTATCAAGTCGCTTTGCCCATTAAATTTCTTTAGCATTAAACTATTCTTTTAACTTTTGTTTTAAGATTAAAAGAATTAAAATTTAATGATTCTTAGGACAACAATCTAAAATATTATAACCGAAGCATCTCTATAGTCAAATTATAAAAATAAAAGTATGTCCTTTTACGGTATCCTGTATTTGAGCAATTTTGCAACAAATTAAGGTACACTTTTGTTTAGACATACAAATTAATATTCTGCTTAATAAGTTCTGTCACACTGCAAGAGTTATTGTTCCTTTGTCTTTCTTTCTTATTTTAGAGCTTCGCTGTATTGATGTTGTTATCCTTGTTATTTATAATTTCATCCTAAAATAGAATAAAAAAAAACACCAATAAAAACCAATTTAGTTCACTAACAGTTAGTGGGACATTGTTACATTTATGTACCTTATATTATGACTAATTACCATGCTATCAAAGAATAGTATTTACTTTTAGACTAAATAAAAAAAATAGGCATACATAAATATGAAAAAGCTTAAAAAAGAGGATTGATTTTAACAAGAATGACAACATCCATTAGGACTGTCAAAGTGACAAATTGATAAATGTACAGAGTTGATGTTCAGTGTTTAGGAATCTTCGCCAAATATTTTAACTGTGTATTTTTAATAGCAGCTAATAAATTCACGTGTCCCCAACTCCTTTTCTTACGAACATGCAGACGGATAGATGGACTGACGTACAGATAGACCAACATATGGACATTTCTTATAATATAGTAGCTTTGCTGTTTTAAAAGACATAAAAGACAATAATAGTTATTTCTTGCATCGTATTATAAACGGCTTTCCGCGGATATAGAAAGTACAATTATGAAATTAAAACTTTTTTTTTAGCCCCGAGGTGCCGAAAACACCGGCTAAAAAAACTGGCTTTAATCTTATGATTGTACATTTCTATATTCGTAGAAAGCTGGATATAATACGATGCTAGACATAGTTTTTTCGTATGGATGAGAACCGGTTCCTATCCACCTGATTCGAATGAATACGAGAAAAAATATTCTTTTGTTTTTTGTTTCACAACTATACCTTCGTTTCAAGGATCTCAGATTTCCAATAAGAACAAACAAAACTACGAATATTCTGGTTACAATTATAGAGTTGCTACGCCTTCTAAATCGTACCTAACTACTACAGGAATCATCATGCAAAGTTTGAATTCGATAGGATAATTCTAACATGCCTAAATTAACGAAAAAAGCAATACGTTACGGACGGACTGACCTAATTATAAAAAAGCTTCGCTTTTAAAAATACATATTCTCGATAAGTAATTTGATTCAAGTGATTAAATTTAATTTCACTCTAGAGGTCTTTGCTAAACGATACTATATTTTTTTTTGGAGGGGGGTGGTGTTATACAATTTATACCAGCCAATATATTACACATTCTCCGTAAAAAGCAATAATCATTAAATCATTAAAATCTCCATTAATTGGACTGGTGATTTTTAGTAGCGAAGCTACTTTAGAATTCACTTTGTCTGTCAGTCCGTCAGTTCGGAAAGTTATTGCAGATTTTCTTGTTGTAAAGATACAACTTATTCAGTCCATCGGTTAGTCAGTCATGCATGTAGTTAATATAAAGGTTTCGTGATTTACTCTCTCTCTCTCTCTCTCTCTCTTTGTATGTCCTTTGAACATTTGCTTTATATCTCAACTAAAATCTTCGCACCTAGCCTCTAGGGGCTTTTTTCGTATTTTAGATTTAAAAGACAATGTTATTTTTTGAGGGGGGGGGGTGGGAATTTTTTTCTTTTTTTTGAGGGAGGGTTGGTCGACCCCACTATTTCAATTTTATTTTTAAGAAGGTCATTTTTTGGGGGGTGAGGGGTATTTTTTCGTTTTTGGGGGGAGTTGGGGGTGTCCCACTTCCCAAGAAAATGGTTATATATAATCCTTTCCTATATCTATGAGAAGCTATCCTGTTAAGAAGATCCCTTAGTGGTTTAGCGGTTAGTGAGATCCTTTGGTACAAACAGACGGACAGACAGATAGACATCGTTCTACTTTGTATTATAGATTGTTCCGTTTGTCTATCTATGTTAATTTCGCTACTTACGAATGTTGTCATCCTTGTTCATAATTATAGTTGCAAATTAATTAAAAACGCACATTCCGTTTTAGTCAGGGCATTTAGTCATATATTGCGGCCGAAAGGATGCGGGCTTTCTATTTTTTTGCCCCACTAAAATCAGTTTACCCCACTAAAATTTTAGCGAGGCAAAATTATCCCCTCTAAATTTTTAGTTTGACTCACTGATTTTAGTGGGGCAAAAGTTTTTTAAGAATTCACCTCAGTATATTCTACAGTGCAATATCCTCTCCCTTCTTTAGTATTTACTGAAAAATATTTACAGACACACAAAGCACACTTACATACATTATAATACTTTATGAGCTACTAATGCTCTCGCCCCTAGCCACAAGAGGTAATTTAAAAAAAAAACTTTGGTGGTGATGCAGCACCAATGTTTTAAATAACCTGCTTTAAAAAATTGGGGAGTTTTTTTTTGAGGGGGGTTGGGGGTGTCCCACCCCCTAGAAAATAGCCTAAAACCACCACAGGACCAGTAGATATATTCCCTGAAAGGTAGAATCCAATCGGTTCAGTGTTTACCGAGATTTCAAGCTTTAGACGGACGGACAGACATCAAGCTACTTTGTATTATAGAAGGGTTTATAAATGTTCCTAGGTGGTAAAGTCCATGGTGTAGAGTTGACAAACAAAATATCATTCTCAAATGATAAACCACGCAGCCTCATACTAAAAATAATAATTTAGTTTAAATGATTTCTGTTATCAATTAAATATGTAAACTAGCGTCTGCGCCTCTAGCATCTAGGCGCTCTATATTCGAAGGAATATGGAAGGGCAGAAAAAGGGCAGGCTCATACTAAAAACAATAATGTAGTTTAAATGATTTCTATTATAATTTTATATGTAAATTGAAATTATAAAAGGAAAAATTGTCAAAATTAGGAATTCAAAGATTTTATAAATTGAAGAAAAGACGATAATTGAAAGAAAACAGAGAGACAGAAAAGAAGATAGAATATTTAAGAGTAAAATGATATAGATCATTAGACTTAGAAGACAGATGAAAAGTGAAAAAAGGTAGAAAAAAGGAGATTAATGGAAATATAAAAAAAAAATCAAAGTCAAAAATGAGAGAGAAATAGGGAGAAAAGTTAGAAATAGGTGAAAAATCATTTTCAGTTAGTAAAAGTAAACATTTTGTAGAACTACGAAGAACGAGAGGAAAAAGGAAAAAGAGGAAAAAGGAGGGGTAGAGATATAGAAAGATAGCTAAATAGAGAGATAGGGAGAGAAAAAAAGTTAGAGCTAAATGACTTGGAAAGGCGACGTAGCTATCTAACTAATTAAAAACAAACATTTCTTATAATTGTCTTGCCCAGGGAAAAAAAACATTGGGCTGTTTATTACACAAGTACCCAAAATCTTATAATAACGTTTTTTTACTTTATGACATAACAACCTTGGGGTCTTTTATGGAATTTTAGTTGGTTGGTTCATTTAGTTTTAAACACTAAATTTAATCTACAGAATAGGCAATTTTATGTATCATCATTGGGGATGTATATCAATTTATCGGCCATTGTCTTATCCCTTTAGATCCCCGGTCTACCTGTCATTATTTTCACAATCCACCAAACTTGGTTTTCTCGTATGAATTGTTATAACGCGAGCATGGTGCTTCAATGTTGATACAACTTCTAGTATGTCACTCTAAAATAATGATTAATATGATTGTAGAGTAGTGTCGCAACTTTAGCAACTCGTTTCAGAGATTATCTAACTTTGGCGGTTTTCCTCAAAAAACCTCTTTAAGTACAGAATTCCCATCCCCCTCCCGTTCGAAATAATTCTAAATAACGGGAGGGGGGGGGGGTAATTTTTCGTATGTTTGTGTGTGTTCTAATTAAGGTTAGGTTAGGTTAGTCTAAAATGGGTAAAGGGTCATTGCAACGCAAGAATAAAGCAAAAAGTAAAAATATCTCACACCAATTATTTTTTATTTTAAAAAAAGTTTTGGGGTTTCTGTACTCGCTAGTCTAAGCATTAAAATTCCTAATCAGATAATAAAGGATAAAATACTTGACAGACAAGCAGACACCATACTACTTCCACTCCACACAAAGACATTCTAATACTTCAAAGAACGACGGTTAGATATTTTCTTTGAGTTTTAGTTTTAAAAAAACAGTGGAGATTTTAAAAAACACAGCTCTAAGACCATTCATATGATAAAAAAAAACATGGAAAATTTATTGAATATCTACGCGACAATGATAAAAAATACATTTTTTCATATCATTGCCATTTATGATATTTAAAAATACTATTTGACATTTATCCATTTACTGCTCCGAATCAAAAGTTTATTTTAAACTACTAGAATTTGACGAACTTTAATATATGAAACTACCAGAATTATCTAGAATCATTAGAATTAAAATAAAGTTTTGAAAACTTTTTGGATTACAAAATCAATAAAAATCAAATCTTTTTCATTTTTTTTGTATTACTCGATAAATAAAATTAAATATTTATCAAATGTAAATTTAAAGTTTTATAAGTATGTATAATCTAAACAAGGATGACAACATCCATAAGAAGATAAACAAATTGAATGTAATAAATGATAGAAAAACACGAAACCTTTATGAAAAAGACCAGCCTATGAAATCACATTTCCGTCGTAACTTTATGGACAGACATACGAACAGACAAAGAAAGTTATAGTGTAGCCTTTTATCTAAAAAGTTTTTATTCGTTGATCACTATCTTATTTTTATAACATTTTTCAAGTTTCAAAGATTTTTACAAAAAAATTTGAAGATTTTTTCTCCTTAAAAACTTACCTTATTATTATTATAGTTATAACGTGGTTTTGTGGGTTGAAGAGGTTTTGCTACATTCTTGTAAAACTCCAAACCGTAGCTCTTCTGAAAAAAATAAATTATGCATCTAGTTTTATTTACTAAACGATAAATTGAATTGTAATATCGAATTAAAACATTTTATACCACCTTTAAACATTATCTCGAAAATGTTTTTTTCAATAACAAAATTAAATGTGGGGTTTTCTCCAACCCCGCCCCCTGCACCCATAAGGGATCAGACAATACGATGAAATAGTTTACGAACCCAATTAGGCTAAACAAAATAACCCTTTATATGGGTATTTCAAAGAAGATTATTAAAGTCACTCCACAGATTATAACCTCATACGATAAAATAGCCAGCAAAAATTTTACCATTGGTCAATTACAGTGTATAATGGCCTCTCATTGGCTATTCTATTGTATGCCGTCATAATCTGTGAAGGGACTTTAATCATCTTCTAGATCAAAATCCAAAAAAAGCTAATGAAGAGTAAATAAAGTAGCAAAAGTTCAAAAACCATCGAATCAGAGAACGTGTATATAAACTTTTTGAACAAATGGCCCTTTCTTCCCGACAAAATGACGTAAAATGGATTAGCATATACATTGATATTATGACAGGGAAAAAATGGCGTCAATTCAGTTTGCTAACCGGGAACTCGTTTGTTGGTCAGTTTGTTCATCCAGTAGGAAAAGATGGGATGGGGGATAACAGGGTGGAAGGGCGGAATCGTCAATTTAGTCCGCTGCAAGTTTAATTTATTAGAGAATTTTATAATCTGGCGTAAGATCCAAAGTAATAATGTAACCATTTTACGCAATCCCAGTTGGACGAACGTATATAAATAATTATAAAGTAGCTGCACTATAAAAAAAAATAGAAGCCACAACCTTGTCAACACACCCAGCCGGCTCCAGGTCAATATCAGTGACAACAAGGTCACACTTGACATAGCCGCCAGAACTTTCCTGGATCCTGGTCTCCAGGGCACTTTTGTTGTACATGATCGGGATTGAGAACATGGTCTTGTTACCCAAAGGAGGCCTGATAAAAAAGTTTTATTTGTACTATAGGTATTTTACAAACAACAATATATATAGATACGTGGGTATATTGACAGGGGAAAATTTGTTGTCAATTTAGGTAAATCTTATTTATTGGTCAGCTAGTTCCTACTTTATTAGGAAAGGGGATGAGGGGTGGATGGGTGGTATCGTTATTTTAGCCAGCTGTGAGTATAAATTTATTAGCCTACATGCAATCTTTTATTGATTTGGTTTAATTGTTGGTTACAGCTGATTTAAAATCAATAACCACTGAACCAATATAGTTTTCCGTTACAGTCTAGATTCTCATATGCCCAAGGAAGGTTCATGTCCCACCCCTCTTCCCCATCATAAAATTTATTTAACTTTTTTTCTTTTTAAAACAAAATTTTACAAGAGGAAGGTTGACTTTTTACCTTAGGGGCATGATTGATTGCATTAATCCTTATATATGAAAGTAACAGAATCTAAGTCTGTACCGAAGGATCTCGCTAACCGCTGAACCGATACGGTTCTCCTTCATAGTGTAGCTTCTTCAGGTACTGGGTAGGTTTACAGCTATTTTGGTGAAGGGTACCATCAACCCAGCCCCCTCCCAAAAAAAGAAGGGGGTCAAATTTATCCCTCCACCACCTCAATTGGCGTTAGAGGCATCAGGGGCGTAGCCGCTAGTAGTTAATAAAACAAAAAAATACCTTTTACACATAGTCATATTTGCGTAGGTCTTGTGGTGACACGGAATATCAAACATTCGAGATATCACTCCAATGCTTAGCATAAAGTTACACTCGCTGTCAAACCTAAATTATTTTATAAATATAGTTGTAAAGTAATATTAAATCCAATTATCCAATTTATCCAATTAATCGATTTATTTATTAATCTCTTAATTGATAAATATTTTTATCTAAATACCTACAATTCTCTCTGTTTAGTTAAAAACAAGCCTTTTTTAAATTACCTAGCCAAATAAACACCTTTATCATACATACTTATTAATTACTTGCCTATCAACGTAACAGTACAGGCTCCAACGTACCTATCCTATGTACCTAAATTTCAATTATCAATCAACTTACCCAACAACCACCTACATATCTTTATATAACTCTACACACCTACCCACCCTCCTTTCTTTTATAGATTTAACTACATTGCAGTCTACAAAATTTACATTTAAAAACAAATGATTTACAAACTATCATTAGCAAACCTTTAATCTAGCTAACTAAGAATCTATCCAAATATCTATCTTATTGTCAGTAATATATCTAACTATCTATCTAGCTAGCTAGATCAACTAATTAACTATCTATCTATCATGAATGTCTGTATCTAAATCGTACCTGAACCTACGTCTTTTATCTCCATCTTCCAGATAAAAGCTGAAATAAACAAAATTTCTTCAAACTTCTATAAAAATGTGTTTACAAAAAACAGCAAAAAAATATGTTCTGCTTTGTTATTAACTAGCGACTCCGCACCTAACATCTAGAGCTCTGTATTCATTTGGGCGAAAGAGGCTAGAAAAATAGCTTAAAACCATCTATAAAATGAAATAGCCTAAAACAATCACAGGACCTATAAGAAGCTTCCCTTAAATTAAGAACCTAATCAGTTCAGTAGTTATAGAAATCTTAATCTACAGGCAATAATAAAAACCTTACTACTTTATCTAATAGGATAACTTTTTCGAATGGTTATTATTTACATATTTAGGCAAAATATAAATTTTATTTTTTGGTGTCTATTCTATCATATGGACGGTCGTTTTACCCAGTTATTGTGTAGCTTTGCTACAAAACTTTTGACTACTATATTGGTAGACTTGTATAAACACTAAAACTATATTCTAAAACGCCTCTTCATATTATATGTTGAAAATGCTGATATATTCAATAATTTATTTTTTATTCTGCTGACTAAATTAAATTTTAGTTTATTCTACAGAATTTTAGGCCTTACATAATAACGAGCGATTATATCCACAATTTGCGCCCACATTTGTACAATTGACAATAAATTTATGTACACCCAAAATTATGACAAAAAAGTTACCCCTTTTAAAGTTTAAAATTATAAGTGGAAAAGTTTTGAGCATTTTAAACTAACCAATCAGAATTTAATTATTTCTTTTTCCAAAGTTTACATATTAACGTTTGAGATATTGTGTTTATAAAACTTTGGGTACCAGTATAATTTACTGCCTAGTGTCCCCTTTAGGTTGATGACAAAGCTATAAAAATAACAAGGAAGATAACATATTGATAATAACTACCTGAGATAATCAGGTTCTCCTTCTTTTAACGCATTTAACTCAGTTCTTAATGGTTCAGAATCCTGAATAATAATGTTTAGTTATAGAGATAAACAAATATTTTGTTAGATTCTTTAATTTATAGACTTGTAAATTCATACATTGAAAGATACACAGAAAGACTAATAGACTGAATAGATGGATAGATACATAAATAGATAAATGTATAGATTATAGACTGATACATTGATAAATGGATAGATAAATAAATGAATGGATAGATAAATAAATGAATAAATGAATGGATAGATACATAAGTAGATAAATGTATAGATGGATAGATGATAGACTGATACATTGATATAGATAGATAAATAAATGAATAGATGGATAGATATAGATGAATAGATAAATGTATAGATAAATGGTAAGATAGATGAATAAAAAGATAAATGAATAGATTAATGGATCTAGGTAAATGTATAGATAGATGGAAAGAAAAATAAAAGATAAATAGATGGATGGATAGAATGATAAATAGATGAATGAGTATCTAGATGGATAGAATAATAAATAGACGGATAAATGTATAGATATGTAGATGGATGGATATATTAATGGATAAATACACAAATGTATAAATAGATGGGTCAATAATTGTATAGAAATATGAATAGATAGATAGATGAGACA
>LS051872.1:0-10512 GCA_900241095.1 Acartia tonsa | reverse complement strand
TCAATACTACAGTTTCTTCTATGCAGGAGCTCTAGTGTTAGAATTCCAGATTGTAGTAGAAACTGACACACACTGTCTAGGCACAGCTGGTATTCCTTAAATAATATTTTCAAAATTTTATGAATTGTGTTTTATTGAGGGGCTATATATTCGGAAATATAGCCTGAAACCATAGACCAATAAGCAAATCTCAAAATAAATATCCTAAAACAACTCGGGGACATATGTGAGGCTTCCTTAAAATGGAAAACTCAATAGATTCAGCTATTTTTAAAAGAAATCTTAAGCTTTGGACAAAAACCTTACTTTTTTATATTATAGGATGAAGTTTCGAACCTTAGATGCCAGAAATTTAGATAATCAGCAAGGCTCGGCAGCCATGTGCAAGCCTCAGTGAAAATTAGCATTTGTAGATTTACCATAATAGCTTGAATTCGATTTTTTACGATGGATTAAAGCCATTTTTGTGATTTAAAACATATTTATTGGTTTTTGAAAGATAAAATAAAATAATAGGTCCAACAAAAAAAGAAATTGAAATTTTTTTCCCAATCCGCGGACAACTCCCTGTGCCAAAAGCAGTGAAAATTACCTTAATATAGTAAAAATCTTTCTTCGATTCTAGGTCATTTGGGTATAGACTTGATTTTAATCCTATTTTAAATTTAAATATGGAGATACGGAAAGTGTCATTTGTGACGTCATAAAATACGTCTAAAAAGGAAGGATTAGAGGAGAAGTGGGAAAGGAAACTTATAAAAAAGAGATGTATTTAAACGTATTTTTATGACGTCACACATGACACTTTAAGAATCTCTTTTAAATATCATAAAAATATAATTGTTAAGCAAAAAAAAAGTTAGTGTTGTTTAATATCAGTTTTATTTAGCATCTAAGTCAAAATAATAATTAAATCAACATTGAATTTTTTCCCCTAAATTGTTAATATTTCTTAAATTGCACGATAAAAAGATACTGTAACGCAATTTAAGTATAGCTTAAAAACCTAGTAATATCCGATGGAATAGAACCGGTTCTCAGCCATACTGTTAAATCATGTATCATCATAATACAAAAATCATAAAATTAATCGTTAGCCTGGGACATCGGCCCCTCAGGGATAACAAAACTGGTTGTAATCCAATAATTTTTCTTATTTAGTATCCGCGGAAAGCTGTCTATAATACGATGCCTAGGATAACTATTACCTTTGAAAATCATAATGAGTTGGCCCACAAATGCCAGCCTGATGTTCTTACACTTAGATTTGCAGCTTAGAATTTGATCAGTCAGTATTGTAAGGCTTGGCAGTAATAGTATTGACACTGGTATGTTATAGGTTGTTTTTATATACAATTAGTGGCTTTTACGCCCCCTAGAGGCCTTTAGGGACACGTGAGGAGGGGGAAGTTGAAATCAATAACTAAATTGTTTTTATATTTTAGATTTGAAAAAAAGGGGAGATTTTTTATTATTTCAGTGGTACCCTCCCCCGAAATAATTATAAACCTTCCCAGGACCTTTGTGAAGCTACCCTGTAAAGGAGAAAAATATCTGTTTAGCGGTTAGCGAGATCCTTGGGTAAAAACAAACATACAAACACCCTGTTACTATATTTTAAGGATTAATATGACGCAATTTGATTTTAGCAAAACATTTAATTAATTTATTAATTTAAGTATGATAAACTACAAAAAGACAGCTTGACCAACTTTCTGGCTTTTTTAGATAGGGATTATAAATTAGCATAGTCAATTATATTTTCTCACAATAGAATAGCTAAAAACCTATACAAGAAATTATGATTCTCCCCAAATTTTAAATTAGACATACAAAGAAGTATAAATAATAGTGCATAAGTTTTTTCAGCCAATATTCCTGAGGTAATGAAGGCGAAGGCATAAATCTGAGACATATTATATTCTGTGTATATCTCATTACAACTTCGACCTTTTTCATCCTTAACAGAGTAACAAAATAAATTCACAGTGGGCTTGATTAAGGTATAGTTTTGTTGCCCCTCCTACCCTCCCCCCTCGAGATTCTATGGGGTTTTTAGCCCTCTGAATGTGGTACAGATCGAACTACATTTTGTTTTCTAAAATACAATAAACTATTAGAAAAGATAAAATTCTGATTGATTCCAGTTTTTATGGCCCTGAGAGGCCGAAGTTCCAAGCCATCAAAACAAGATAAATTCTAAAACACTTTTAATTAAACAATTCGATACATGATTTTTCAGTATGAATTAGAACCAGTCATAAGACAGCGGAAAATTATCCATTTTTATAGAAAACAACTATAATATGTACGATGCTCATAAATTTTAGTATGGCTACGAACCGTTTCTAATCCAGCGGATATTAACCGGTTTCGAAGCAATTCTGGAAAGCACATTCTTACCCAATTAAAATCTGCTTTAAAGAAATACTGAGTTGTGACAAGGAGAGTGCTGACCATATCAGCTAGAGGTAAGCAAACTTCAACTAGGAGGAAGAAAAGGTTTTCTGCTCTTTTTATGGAACACTTTGAAGATTTCCTGAAAAATTATATAAAGTTTTAATATTTTTTTTAACCACACATAGACTCTGTGATGATTTTAGGCTATTTTACTTTTAGATATAGGTATTGAGATGGTTATCAGCCATTTTTCTAACCCCTCTCTGCCCCCTTCCAATAGCCGCTAGTAAATAATCAAGTTTTTAGAAACCCTCTTTACTTAATACTTCAATCACATTTACCCAGAACAAAAAGCGGTGTTTTCAATAAAGTGACTAGTCTAACACAGAACTGTACACCCCCCCACTCCTCTTAGTTTAAAATAATTTGAAAATAAAGGGGTTACGCCCTCCAGCAGGGGTTGGGTATAAAAAATGGTCAAAGTAAGGTTTTAGGCTCACTGGCGGGGGGATGGTGTTAAGCGACGCCAACCTGAGAAAAATACTACCTCCATCTTTTCCCTTCTTATAAACAAGCCCATGGACGACCAAGCTTATTTTGAGTTGAATATCCGATGAATTACATATATACATTAATAATAGTTATATATCATTACACATAAACAATGCACTGTTTGAGAAACACAAATCACTTATAGAGTTACTTTGCTAAATAATAATTAAAATCATATACATTTTAGTATTATCATGAGAAAAATTTTGATTGTTATTTTTTGTCGAGGGAGTCTTTATAATATTTTCTGGATTGGTTGGAGTTTCTGTAATATTTAGAGAATTTGTTTGAGGATCATATTCGACAGCACCCTTGTAGGATTGAGGGTCATATTCGACAGCACCCTTGTAGGATATACTTCTCAGTAGAAGTTGCTTCTAAAAAATAAACTAGAATAAAAATAAAAAAAATAAAAAATTAAATAAAATTTTTAATAGGTTTTTCTATCTGCTGATCTAATTTTTACATTTTATAGACATATCGCATTGGATCGGTTTAGGCTAATTTATTTTTAAATTTATAATTTATAGTTTGAACTATTTTTCTGCTCTACTATCCACCATTAGAATACTATGCATTAAATGCTTACGGTGCAGCCGCCAGTATCCTTATATAAACGTAACAGAATGTCTTTTTTTTCCAGAGCCTATGAACTTGCTAACCACTGAACCGATATGGTTCTCCTTTACAGTAAAGCATCCCATGTGTTCAGGGATAATTTATAACAAATTTTGGGTAGTGTACCTCCTATGAAAATCAAAAAACCTCCCCCCCCCCTTCAAAAAAAAATTGTCAGTGTTTCTTTTTTTGAAACTAAAAATAAAAGTAAGGCACGTGTTCCCCCTCCATTCTGTCAAGTGCCCCCTAGAGGAATCTACAATGCATGTTCTATAAAGCTTGACTTCCCTCGCTCTGTTGGAGAGAAATAGCTCCAGGATTTGTTTGGGGTTCCCATTCATCACCCCCCTCATTGTATGTGCTTCTTATAGGATATTGGTTCTATAAAATAAAACAAGGAGGATGGTCGGACACAGTGATTTAAAGAACAGATGTTCATAATTTCAGAAAATATTTTTGTAGAATGACCAATAAACCAACGGACCAGGTAAATTATATACTGGATGCTTTTTGGTATAAGGGTATCTTCACCAAAAAAATCCGCGGTACATCTTAAATAGCAGCCGAGAAATCACATTACTCTCCGACTGACTGACGTACGGACTAACAAATTGAATTATAGAGCAGCTGCGCTACTAAAATAAATACCTCATAATATGAACTACTGGAGTTACTGTATAAAGGGTAGTTACTATATTCTGTTGTTGTTGGACTTGGCAATGATTCAATCTCTTAATATAAAGATGACTATATAAAAGTAAAATTGTATATGCATGAGCTGTAAATGATATATTAATTGGTAGTTTCCCTCGAAGTGCCTAGGCGAACAAAGCCCCCCCCCAACTTTATTTTAGATAAGTTGGGGAAGGGTTCATGTGCTTGACAAGGCACTTTGAGGTAAATTGACAAAAAGATAACGGAGAGTATTAAATCATTTTTCCTTTTTAATAATTCTAACCTACCAAAGAAGTCTTTTTGCTAATCAAAACTTGTTTCGCATATTTTTTCGTATTGATATCTATTTTTGCTTACTAAATGGTGGTTTGACTTTAGCGTAACCTTTTTAAAACTGTAGTAAAATAATCCCAAATCAAAGTGTGATTTTGTCCAATAACCAAAATAAACCACTAAACTTAATTTTATGGTGCTTTCACAAAGACCGTTGTTGGGCAATGATAACCCACCTCCTAATTTTTAATTAAGAAAAATGTGGAAGGGGGGAGTGGAAAAGGACTTTGTTCGTTTTTTTATTACTTTAGCTCTGGTTTCGTTAGGTTATATTAGGTAGCCAAACAATGTTTGGGTACCGCTATTAAAGGCCCCCAATGATTCTGTCTATGAAATAGGTTCCCGCAGGGTTAGGCATAGGAAACAAAACTACCCCTTCCTTATTTTAAAGTAAGGGTGGGGGGAGGGGTATCTTTCAATGCTCAACCGATACCTTTTAATTTTAAAAATACCAAAATTGATATATAAATTTACCTGTTGTGTTGGAATAATAATTTAGTTCAGAGTATATTTCTTCTTCATTTTCCAGATTTATCTGTTATTTTTTAATTATTACCAGCAGCTAGGGGAGTTTGGGAGAGGTTAGGAAAACAGCCTAAAACCATCCCAAGACATTGTTGACGCTACAATGAAAAATCGAAGAAGGAAGGGGACATTGGGCTGTTTAGTACACAAGTCTTCAAAGTCCTACCATAACGTTTTCTTATTCGTTGGCTAACAACCTTAGGATTTTTATTGAATTTTGATTGGTTGATTCATTCAGTTAAGTGTCCAAACGTTTCCACCACATAATGTAATTATCATAGGGGATGTACATAAATTTATCGGTCATTTTCTTATATTTTTAGCTCACTGCTGAAAAGTAAATTAAATTCGGACCAATGTCTTCCAAGTTCTTTAGCTATAGACAAAAAAACCTTACTACTTTATAATGCAAGATAATTTGGGCAAATCTAATTTACACGTTATTAAAGCTTTATCAAAATTTGTTTGTAACTTAATTTTGAACATCACCTTGCTTTTATTGTAGTAGGCTTGAATCTCACCAAATTCTTAAATTTAGGATCAAATCAAAATTAACATTTAAAAAAATTAAACTTAAAAGTAGATTTAATACTTTACCTTCATATATGTTGTCATCATCAACATTAGCCATTTTCTCAAAAATAAGTTTTTTACATTCTAAAATCTATTTTCTTTAAGAGTTCATTTCAAAAATAAGATAATTAAAGCTTTCCTGTTAGTTTGAATTTATTTCAAGGAAAAAGATTATGAAGGATTAGTTAATGGACATCCCAAATGATGACAATTAAAATTACCCCATTCTGTACACTGAAATTATTGGCTGAAAAGTTTGGACACTGCTAGTTTTAACAAACCAATCAAAATTTAAAAAATATAACCAAAATTTTACGCAAAGATACAGGAAAACATGTTTTTTTAAAACTTTGGGTACCAGTATACTTTACAGTTCTTCCTTGGTAATAACAAACATCAAATCAACCATTCTTGGATGATCAAAAGGAATAGTTACATTAGTTTATACCAATTATTTTTTTTAACTTAATGGTAAGTTACTTTAGTAATTTTTACAGGTATTGTGAAAAAAGAATATTTTTTTCTTTTAAGTTTTGGTTTTGCAGTGGAGTGCATCAACACCCCCCCTCGATTTTGGCTTAAGTCAACCGCTCTTTAAAAAACTGTGCACGCCACTAGTTGTAAAGTAGCTGCGCTACTTGTTATTACTTTAAGCAAACTTTATTATTACAGCACCAAATTAGTAACTGAAAAGAATAAAATAAGACAGGAAATAAGCTCTTATCAAAGCTACATCTAAATGTCAACGAACTCTGTAGAACAGTTTCTTGGGGGAAGTCGCCCACGTCCCAATCCCCACCTATTTTCAATCTTAGTTTTGAAGAAAAAAATTTAAATTAGGGGATTGGTACTTTCCTTCAAAATAGCTATAAACCTTCCCATGCCCTTTGATAAGCTACTCTGTAAAGAAGAACCATTTCTGGTCAGCAATTGGCGACACAAACACAGATCCTGTTTCTTTTTTATAAGGATGTAGTTTATCTAATTGTTATTAAAGGAACTGCTTAAATTAGGAAAATGAAAGGTTTTTTAATATTAAGTTATCAACCAAAAAGGCAACAAATTCGAAGGTTTGTCTGGCAAAAAAACTATCAATGCATTACATTACAGACATATGAACACACACAATATAGAAAAGCTACTCTTCTAAATAACCGAGGATTCCAACACACAAAAACAATGTTCGCTATAACATGACTGTATTTCATAATAACAATATATATTTATAACTAATATACATAAAATATCTAGGTAATATTCATCTAAAATTCAGATCCTTTTTTTATTTGCATTTAGATCACCAGTAAATAAACTATTAGTTTTTAAAGTGTAGACCGAAAAGAAAAACTGAATTGCATACGAATTACTATGCATTGCACATTATAGAAAAATTCCTATTTTTTTTAAATAAAGTATTTTTATTGTTAGAGTAAGTTGGAAGCAAATAGTTTTTTTCTGAGGCTATATCTTCCTTGCATTTTATTCATAATAATTGATAAAATATTTAACTTTTTAAATATTTTTTTTTCAACAAATTAAAAATATGATAAAACAAAAGTTATTGATAACAAAATTTTAATATTTTTTCTACATAAAACAATGGATATATTATTACTTGTATCTTACACCAGATTTTTATGTTCTATTACAAGTGAAACAACGATTCCCCCTTTCGACTTCCTATAAGGAAGCAACAGTTTCCCCCTCAACTGTGTCCATAGTTTTCCTTTTCTTGTTAAACCCATCCAGGTCAAGGGTTACTCCAGCTTCTGGTGCAGCCTTTACCTGAAAAAAAATGAAAAATGGGGTATTTTTTTCGTGAATTTTCCGTAAAGTATGTATATGCAATGGTCATAAATAAGAACAGCTTGACTTAATATGTACATTTGACGTACATTTGACTAAACGGTAGCACAAAACTTAATGGAAAAACCCAACAATTTTGTAGACAAGATAAGTATTTATGAAAACGTGCGCCTTTTCAAATATAAAAAAACTGTCCTTCCTATAATATAAAGTATTGCAGGACTACCCAGAACCCCAATATAACCTAAACTAAAACCATAAGGTGCGGGATTCGTTCTCAACAAGGCACTTTGAGAGAAACCGCCCAAAAACTGTTTACCTGAATTCCCAGGTTGCTGCGTCCAGAGGCTAGATCAGCTTTACTAAGACTTCCACCGCCTCCTCCTAAAACCGGTTTTCCTTTCTTGCCAGCAGGTGTGTCCACGTCGTTTGATCCAGTTTTGTTACCGGGCCTTTAGATAATTATTATCAAATCCTTATATAAAAGTGACAGGATGTCTATCTTCTTGTCTTTCTGTCTGTAAAAATGGAGCTCGCTTTACAGTAAAGCTTCATTTGATATGTCCAGAGAAGGCTGAGAAGGTTCCTTCAACCTTCTAAGGGAAATCGCCCCACAAAATATCTAAAATTTAGGGTTCACTTACTTCCCGCCCCCCTTCCTTCCTGAAGAGCCTTTAGATGCCTCTAGGGGGGTATCCGAGATATAAAGAGACAATCAATTTAAGGGATTATCAATAATAAACTGGAGCACCATTGTTAACCATATCATTAATTAAATCAAACTTTCGTTATTGAATGTTTAAGATATCTTAAAGAACATTATTACTGTTTTAAGTAAAGGACTAGTTGCTCCGCCCTTAACCTCTAGGGGAGGACAAGGGAGGTCAGGAAAATAGACTAAAACCAACCGTTGACGCTTAGCAAGCTTCCTTGAAGAGTAGTCCAACAATTTCCGAGATATTGAGCTTCAAACAAAAAATCTAACTACTTCATAATATAGAATAAAGTATTTGTATACCTGAAGCCAACTTTATTAAGCCTGTGGACTGCTTCATCAATTGCATTAAACTGCCAGTTCCAACGCACGTTGTACAAAAATGGGCGGTGATCAAACCTTTAAAGGTAATAGATGATATAATAAAAAACATATAAGCTAAGGTTAACAAATCAGAAAGAAAGACAAACGAATATTAACAAAAAAAAAGAATTACAACCGTATTTAATCTTAACAACATTTAAAGTTTGATTATAATTATATATTATTATTCATATAAAAATATCTATCCCACATTTACTTATTCAAATTATAAGGGTATGCCTTAGTTATAGAGGCCTCTCGTAACTAACAATATACCTAATATGGTCCTAGGAATCTATAATCCAAAATCAAGTATTTATGGTAGCTATGTCATGTTAAAACAAGAACAAACCTTTTATCATCTGGAGAATAAACTTTATCGTGGTAGCTGGAGGTAATATAATTTTCTTTTGTCTTATAACCAGATTTCATAGACAGACATGGGTGACTTTTAAAGTAGTTATGTTATTACAAAACAAGAACAAACCTATTATCATCTGGCGAATAAACCTCAGCATGATAGCTTGGTGTGAGTGTGGTCATCTTGTGCCTGTTGATTGAGTACATGGTAAAGAAGAACTTCACCTTCTTAGCCACTTCTTCAGGGCTTAAATTCTAAAAGAAATATCAATGGATTAATATATTTTTTTTTGTAGAATCAAAAGGGGTCGAAACTCTAAATAAAATTAGAAGCTACGCCCCTATAGGGCTCTAAATTTTGAGGTCATATGGACCATCTTGTATATTATGTCTATTTGTTTACCTTGTCAGTGCCCCATTCATGGACTAGCTTCATAAACATAGAATATGGTCCACAAGCTCCTAATAGATGGATCATCTAGATATATTATATCTATTTGTTTACCTTGTCAGTGCCCCATTCATGAACTAGCTTCATAAACATAGAATATGGTCCACAAGCTCCTAATACAAATACTTTTAAATACAATACGTTAGGATATATCATTTCTATATTTCATTTTTGATGGAAGCTCGAAATTGAATTATATATTTTTATTGGTAGCAAAGCTGCTCTAAATTTCACTTTGTCTATCCGTTGGTAAGTCCGTAATGCTGGAGGGATTATGATTTTCTCGGCTGCTATATAAAATAGACGCTGATTTTTTTTGTTGAAAATTCACTTTTGAACGTGTATTTTTTCTAAGGGTTTCGTGATTTTCTATTATATATCAAGTCCTTAATTCTCTTTCTTGTTCTCACTCTCTTTTCTATGACTTCAATGATTTGCTCTATAATTCACTTTGTCCGTTTGTCTACCCATGATTTGGTGTTTCGCTAATTATGAATAATATCATCTTTGTTTTTTTTCTTAAAACCTATCAATTTCATACATTTTTGTGATAAGAAACCAATAACAAATAACTAGCAATAAGCATTAAAAGTATTCCTGGTTTTCTCAATCTACCATACACGGATAACTCAGCATAGCTCATACCCATATCTTGTTCGTCTGTACAACAAATCATTTATACATTACAGCTGAACTTTGTAGTTGTACAATATATCATTTGTGTTTCGTGTTTAGAATATTTTAAAGACCAATAATATACAGGTAAAAATAATATTTTCTTAGTAGTTAGGTAGTGTCTTATAAGTAAAATAATTTTGATTCATTGCCTAGGTATAAACTTTAGTGTCTGCTATGCTAGTTGACTATTTTTAGTGAGCTTAGTCTTCATAGGAGGAAATTAGCGGCATTCTGTGCTAGTACCCAAAAGTCTTTAAAATTAGCTACAGTAAGCAATGTTCTAAAACCCAAAGTCTATGATAACCAAAAATTAATGTTGGACTAACCCACCCCCATATCCCTGGTTTCCCGCCATTTTTTAGTGTTCTTTGCTTTATCATTGCATAAAAACCTGTTTGTGCAAGTTGACCGTCTTTCAGCGGCTCTAGCTCAGCTGTTGGCGGTGCTGAAAGGATTCCCGCCA
>LS051869.1:12199-23115 GCA_900241095.1 Acartia tonsa | reverse complement strand
CACCCCCCACAAAATATTTTTTCTTTCTTTTCTTCCCCCCCCCCCCAAACCGGGGGGGGGGGAAATCCCCCCCCCCCCCCCCGATCTATTAGGGTGGGAATAGGGGCCCGATCTGTAAGGGTTAAATCTAATTTACACGAAATCAAAAAAATCTTAAATAGTTGCTGAGAAAATTACATTTCACTAGATAACAAGTCATTTAAATTCAGAGTGGCATCGCTTCAAAATAAAAAAAAGGGTTTTTGTTAAAATGATGGAACACCAAAAATGATAGCTATATTATACTTAATCTTTATAGTATTAGTAATATACAGAAATAGAAGAAATAAGAATGATAACATCCATAAAAGCGGAGATCAACAAAATAAAGTTTTCGAAATATTAAATCAATAGTACGATTCTATCACATACAAAATAAATAAAAAAATTTCATTTTTTACAAAGCCTAAATATTCGATAATAACTACATTTGGGTTGCTAACAAACAAACACTCGCCAACTGTAGAAAGGTTTTCATTTTCTATAACATAATTCTATAGACAGACATTTTTCTTATATCCTTATAATGAAGTTACGGGATGTCTGTCAAGCCGTACCATAGGATCTCGCTAACCAATGAGCCTGTATAGTTCTCCTTCACAGGGTAGCTTCTCATAGGTCCTTGGAAGGTTTATAATTATTTTAAGGTAGGGTACAACACACACACAACAGAAGATAAATTGCCTGTAGAAAAAAATTACCTACAAGTACCCCAAGAGGCTTCTAAAGGCAAAGCTGCTTGTAGATTTATAAAGAATGAAATAAAATGTTTAGATTAATACACAGTAAATCATCGTAAGGTAAGGAAAAACTAATTCATTTTTAAGATTGTTTTAGGTATAGATCAATAGAATTTGAAATAATCTTTATACAATTTAAGAAATTGAAAAGGGGATTTCCATGAACTAGTTGTTATAATTATAATTGAAAGAATCGCGTTAAACCTTAAAGCGACTGTAAAAAAATCATTGATTGACTGAATAGTTTAATTTTAAGCACTTTGAACTAAACAAAGCATTTGATACCTTACCTTTATTTCATATTATAGAAAATTAAAACAACTCATGATCATGGAAAGTCTCCTCTAAATATCTTTGAAGCAATATATCTAGATGTATGTAAGTTAGTCAGTGAAGCTAAGAGCAGACGAGGCAGGGGAAAAATTGTCGTCGATTTTGTTTTCCTAACATGAAACTCATTTATTGGTCGGGTCGTTTATCTACTAGGAGAGGAGGGGATGAGATTTAAAGGGGCTAATCGTTATATTAGCCCTCTGCAAGATTCACTTAATTAGAGGTTATGAAAGTTTGTTGTAAAAAATTAAATAATCTTTCTTATTTATGTATATTTAATATTTATATCGTTATAAGTTAAATGTTTAGAATTAATAATTAATGTATGTATATTATATACACAAATGATCATGTTGATATTTAGATAACCATATATTTCTTTATAGATTGTATATCTTTTAATTGTATCTTAATATTTTATTTGTATTTAAATGCTAATATTGATATGGAAAAATGATGACTTAACCTTTAAATACAAAGGAGAAATGTTATTCCAAATACCTTTAAGATTGTTTTTAATTGGGATGGAATGTAAAATGTGTTTTTTATTAATGGGTATATAAGAAGTGAATAGTTGATAGCAGTTCATTAAAAATGACAGAAATAAGTCCTCAATATCTTATTTTCTTATTGGCTGTGGGAGTTAAGTTTCAGAAAACAATATTAAGCAGCTTTCAACAATTTATACCTTAAAAACCGTCCCATAGCATACAATTTTGAAAATATTAATATTATAAAAAAATAAGATATTGATGACTAATTTATGTCAAGAGTAAGTAGACCCAGGAATAAGGTATAACCAACAAGAGAAATAAATCTAAAATAATATTTGGGGGGCAAATGGAGAGGTCGGCAATTTTACGATGTGTAACCCTCCACCGACAGCTGAAAAACACGTATAGGTTTCGTGATTTTTTAAGAATAAATTTCGTTATTGGTATAAGCTGAAGTAGACCTAATACATACTATTATTCAATGACTGAAAACTTTGAAGACAATTTTAAATCTTGATAGTTTGTTACAAACCAACAGTTTCTTGGCAGGTCGACCAAGCAGCTTATACCAATAGCGAAATTAATTCGAAAGAAAATCACGAAACCTATACGTGTTTGTCAGCTGTCTTTGAGGGGCAACACATCGTAAAATTGACGACCTCTCCATTTGCCCCCCAAATATTATTTCAGATTTTTTTTTGGTTGTTGGTTATACCTTATACCTGCGACCAATGTATCTAATCTTAAGGGGTAATTTTGTTCTTCATTTTGGGGCGTACATTAATTTATCAGCCATGGTCTTTTACCTGCAGATTCCTAGTTTCAAATAAAAATCGTACAAAAATTGTGCTTTTGTAACTAAATTTTTTATTGAATTCTGTAATTAAGAGAAAAAAATATCTATTCTAAATGTGAATAACATAGTTCCAATTATTTTCCGCATCTTAAAGTTGTTCATATACGCAAAAGACGCAATAACATGCAAAAAAGATAAAAGGATAGTTTGTGCTGTTATAATAATTAAATATACTAAAGTGAAAGCAAACAGCCAAAAATGACTACTAATACAATCGATTTATTAATACTTGGATGTTGCACCAAATTTTTGTGTTAATTCTGAGTAAAATGATGCTCGCAGCTGGCTAAACTATCCATCACCTTCTAATGGATGAATGAACTGACCAATAAAGGAGGTACATATTACCAAGCTAAATTGACAAATTTTCCCCTGTCAATATATCCAAATATATCATATATCCATTACTATAAAACAGAGAAAAAATAATAAATCCTAGCTTATCCATCGAGTTATAAAATGATAAAAAAAGAGCAAATACATCATATAAGTTTTATTTATATATAAATATATCTGTTTATATTATATTCATTATTTTATTACATATGGTTATAATGACGTTAAAAGTGTGTTTACTTTAGTATTATAAATGCATAAAAACATTTGGGTTTGTAAATAAAAATATTTTTTGTACAGCTAAAAACTTACAAATTACAACTTAACTTGAAAAAATACTTAGCAAATTAGTTTTAAAAAGTAGTACAAATTTTGAACAGGTCTTATATTCCAAAAAATAATTTCGCCAGGAGTCTCAGAATATCAAACCAGTCAATGTTCCGCGTATCAAAGGGGCTCATTGAATTGCTCTGCCTGAAATAAAAAAATCATCAAATTAAAAGAACCGTTTTACATCGAATTACTGTATTTATTCATTAGAAGTTAATTCATTTGAAAGGGAAGTGGTGGTAGATCCTCCCTTTTTAATATTATTTTTTAATAACAGATTTTTTCTATCTTTAGAGGGTTAATTATTCCCAGACCTATAAGGAGCTTCAATATAAAATTGCGCCATAGAATTCAAGCGATTATCGAAATCCCTAGATAAACACAGGAAACCCCATGTTACTTCAATATAAGGATACAAATGATAATTCAAATTTATATTATAATATACAAAGAGTATAGATCATATGTAATCAAGCAAAGAGTACAGTAATAAAAAAAAGACAATAAATAAATATGATATTTTGTATTTTAATCCAAAATTTGAGAAGTTAAAAAATACCAACGATAAGACATGAAGAGAAGCAACACTACTAATAATATTACTTTTTATGTTATTCATAAAAAAGTGTTTATGGAGTAGTAAAAAATAATGCGTCATAAAATATATAAACTTCTACATATTCAAATTTGAATATCATTAATATTTCTAGTAATACTAACTAAAGGATGCATGTTCGTCTGTCTACTTTTTTACACTAGACTTATAAGGACTTTCAGAAAATCTTTTCAAGAATTGATGATTATATATAATCGATAAAAGTAAATATTGTTCTAAAAGAAATGGACTGTCTGTTTTAAGATATTTAGATAAAGTTAACTCTCTACAGTGAAATTCAATAATACCTATCTATTTATATGTCAAAAAGTTAGCCCAAAGCTTTTAGAGGACACTCCTTTTTTGAAAAAAACCTATAATTAAAAATCTAACCCAAATACAATCTTAAAAAGCTGCTCGTATTTGTTAAATAATATTTCAATGTACTATCTTATTATTTGTAGCGAAAGATCTCGCTAACCCCTAAACCGATAAGGTTTTCTTTTACATTTAAGCTTCTTATTGGTCCAGGGAAGGGTATGTCCACCCTCCAATTGAAAAATTCCCACCCAAAAAGTTTTATACCCTTTTGTTTAAACACTTCTGCGGATAAAATGATGATGCTTCATATATCTTTCATTCTTAAAATCAAATATAACAATACTTTCTGGTAATATTTGTTAAATGCAGAAAGTCCTATTTAACAAAGTGTTATAAACCAAATATTTATATTCTACTATCAATAAATTTTTCTTTACATCTTTCTTAAGTCAAAATAGTTTTATTTCTTAAATTTAAAGCTCGACAGCAGCGCGTAAGCCTCAGTGCGATCGTCATATTATAACCTAATTTAGCTGGATGTTTAAACAGATAATCAATCTTTTCAGAATATTTTTATGCGGGTTTAAAATTGATAATAATATGCGGCTGTGGCGAAGCTGCCGAGTACTTCTTAAAATCAAGAGATTTCCAATAGTAAATGTTAAAAGTTTAAGTAACTTTGTAACAATGACGTTTTATTTAAACATATTCTAAACAAGAGTGACAACATCCAAAAGTACCAAAAATTGAGCGAAATACAAAAATAATAAACACAATAATAGAACAATATTATTTTACTTCCAATATATAAAGTTATTTATCAGATGATATTATCAAATTTTAATATTTTTTAAATGGTCTGTAATACAATGCTATACATGATTTTTCAGAATGGCTGATATTTGGTTCTAATCTAAAAAGAACAATCGGTTTCAAAGCCAAAGTTAAAATAATTGTATAGCAATAAACAAATTAATATGTCACTGGATGATAATTTTATCTTTCTCCCAATGGTAATATGCGAATTTATGTAAATATTAAGCTAATATTAGATCCTTTATTTAAAAAAGGCTATAATTTTGCTAATATGGTTTAAATTTCGCCCAAAGCTATCCGTTATAGACGAACAAAATAATTTTAACATAAAAGCTTTGCTTTCAATAATAACCTTTAATAAGTGTCATTTTTATTGAAAACTGAAGTTAAATCACGAAATCAATCCACGCCATTTAAAAATGTCAAAAGTTTGATTATTAAATATCTGCAAATAGAATTTTCACGAAGAAAAAAATAAAAGTTGCATCCTTTTCCAGTAGTATGGCTTCGAAAATCGTTTTATATCCGCGGGGGGTTAGAACCGGACCTGAACCATACTGAAAATTATGTCCGATAAAACTTAACGAAAAATAATATAAAATAAAATGAATCGGAGCCAACAAGAGTGTAATCAACTATACAATTTCCCAGTATGGCTTTGAATCAGATTAATATTCACACTGATTAGAACCGGTTCTAAGCCATACTGAAAAATCATGTATTTAACCGTATTACAGACAATTTTCTACCAATATTAAATGAAATAATCGGGCTAACGAAACTGGATTTAATCTTAAAGTAAAGTCTTAGAAATCTAAAGCTGCAAACTGTCTATAATACGATGCAATAAACTATTCTACAACGATTCCTCCCCTAATTACGAACTTTCAAATGCAAAAGTCATTTTACGAGTTTTATTTATTAAGCTTAGATACATTATCAAATAGTTAACTTTGGTAGGTAATAACTTAAAAATATATATATAAAGTATTTTTTTTTCTAATAAAAAGATGAAATAAATTTCGAATGTTCTTAATGTCGGTGTTTGGCATTTTAAATTTAAATATGCATATTAACTTATCTATAATTCCTTTTCTTATTATGTGTACTCCAAATTGGAGAAAATAGATATAAGCCAGTGAGCAAATGGAGGAGAGAAAATAATGAGGGGTCAGTTTTTAAGTTTCTTTAAAAAGTTATAATTAGTTGTTTAGGGGTATTTATTGATTAATACCTTTTAGGCTTATAAAATTCTATATTATATTTTTTTAAAAGGGTTTTGCGCCAAGAGGTAATTAAAAAAATCAGTACCACTGGTGCAACAACATCCATCAAAAAAATAGGGTATTTTGTTTTTTTGTTTTTGGGGGGTTGTGGGTGTCCCACCTCACAAGAAAATAGCCTAAAACCACCACAGGACCAGTAGGTCTATTCCATCAAGAGTAGAATCTAATCGGTTCAGTGGTTACAGAGATCTTAAGGGGCGTAAGGACAGACATCATTCTACTTTGTATTATAGATATACATCTAACATGGTTTTAGGCTTTTTAATTTTTAGATTTAAGTCTTTAAATGGTTTACAGCTTTTTTCTATCCTCTCTATGTTCCTTTAAATTTAGAGCCCCTAGATGCTAGGAGCGTAGCCGCTTGTAATAACTATATACTATTAAAAAATACTTTTCACAATTGTTCAGGTTCTTATAGATCAAGGAATCTTAAAAATAATATAAGAGGGCTTTTTCATTCATCTAAATTTCTTCTTTGCAATACCTACTAATACAAAAAAAATAAACAAGTTGACAAATTATAGAGTAGCCGCGCTATAACGAAGAAAAAATACCTTAAGAGTAGCCTATTTTCCAAATAGGTCAGAAATCCAATCCATTAGACCTCCTTCTTCATCTATAACGTCGATTCAATATTTTGATTTTAAATTATTTAAGTAAGGCTCAGCAGAGACAATCTAATATACCTACCAAATGTTTATTTGCAGTTTTTTAGTATCTTATAAACGGTATGTCAAAGATTTCATGAGATATGTGTAGGTTTTGTGCTATTTAGCAAGGAGTACCGCAAAAAAATAATATTAAACCAAACTCTATATTGTTTTACGAGGTTGACACAAATTGTAAAGGTGATGAAAAGGGTGAACTCAACACATCCTCCCATCCCCCCTTGTAAAACCCAGCAATGTGCACGCCACTGCAAATTAAACATATATATTATAAGTAGAGTTGATTTCCAACTTTTTTGACCGCATTGAAATGCTGATTACAGATCTGAAAACAGTTTTTAAAAATATTGATTCAGTCTGAAATGATTTTCAAATAACCTACCAAAATGAACAATTTTGACTAAATCAGCCTTTTTAGGTACTTAATGAGCTCTTATTCAAACTAGGAGCAATATTTTTCAAAACGGTTTTCAGATTCATAATCAGCATTTCAATGCGGTCATTTTGATATGCAACATGCCTGTGTTTGAAGGAATTTCAATTTTTGGTTTTATAAGGGGGTGGGCACTTTTTATTCCCCCCCGCGCGCCCGTTGTTTTTGGATTAAAAAACCTGTTTCAAGTTTCACAGGGTTTTATATAGGCCCAGTAACCCTTGCCAATGTGAAAAAATGTGAAATTCCAAAAAAGTTGGAAATCAACCCGCCTTATTATATTATTAAAAACAGTAAACCTATATTCCCCAATGAAAAAAAAACTATTAAATAAAGATACATAGAAAAACTTTTTTAATCAATGATAATCTTAATGTTTATCTTAAAAAATATATTTATAGTCAGGGAGGGATGGGACAATGACTGTTAAATTAACCTACAACCCTTCTTCACTCAATATTAACTTGCTTTGTCTAGTAGACTTAAGCATTTATTCTTGGAAGAAAGAATAATCTATTGACCTATCCTTATTTCCCTGAGTTATGATATAATCATTTACATAAAGCTATGACTTTTCCTTAACAGTACGAATAAGAACTTTACAAAAATGCATTTATTATTATTTGGATCTTGTACTAGATAATCATGTACTCTAATAAAGTGAAACTTGTAGGTAGCTGAAATAACGATCCTCCCAGCCCTATCCACCCTCTTTACCCCCTCCTCTCTTACTGAATGACCGAACTGACCAATAAATGGTCCATTTTAGCAACCTAAGAGTAATAATGACTACGTACTTTTAAAGTAACTCAGCTACTTAAGTTGTAATCATCGCGACAAAGAAGTATATTTAAAAAAAACTGCCAAAAAACCCTAGGTAAACATTACTTGAGATAAAACCATATTGGTAGGTATAAAGAAAAACATTCAAAATCAAAATATTTTCCTGAATTTTCTTCCTCTCCAAACTCCAAACCTCCATCACTGTATAAACAAAGAAATGCTCAAGGAGTCAAAAGACTTTATGCCAAACAAAAACCAATAGTAAAAGCAGCTTATTTTAAAGGCAAATGTATTTTAACGACATAACGGTTTATTTTTTTTTTAAGCCTTTTAAAACCCTCCAATATTTTTAAAAGAAATTTTATGGTATTTTAAACAGTAAAGCTTCAATTACCTACAGAATAAAAGAATTAAACTTTAATTCATACATACATTTTTGCTGAAAATACAACGAAATTACATTTCAAATTTTTTTAATATTGCAAATACGGGAATAGATTTCAAATATAGTGACTTTCTTGGGCAAAAATTTTTAATTTCGACCTTCTTCGTCCACGAAGGGGAACGATAAATTTAAAGTTTTGCAATGTGATCATACATTGACAGAATGTGTATTACGAAAATATAAATAACTTAACAGCCTTACATTTCAATAATCTGTTGCATTAAATATCATTAGTGTTTTGGAATTCAGTTTTGTTTTAAACATTCTTATAAAGAGTACTCTCATGTTGATGCTTTCCATTAATCAAAAGTACATAAGCTATCTAAAGACATGACCTTAATAATCCAAGTGGCTTATATTCGAATCTGATATATTCTTTAAATGATAAAATAAAAATGATAAGATAAGATATATTGACAAGTATTTATGAAGTGTTTGCACTTGAAAAATAATATCTAATAAACAAGGATGACAAAATCAATAAAAGTGAAGTTTCTTAAAAAGTTGCAGCTTTAACCAATATAAGAACATATACATATTTTAGACATATTTACATTTCTTTTTTTAGAAAAGCGTTAAAATAAATAAATTTCACTTGTTACCGAACATTTGTTTTCAACTAAAAAACACAAATAATATTGTATTTCATTATATTACTAAAGTTGCAGTTCAGATAATGTAAACATCATAGAAATGATTATATAGCTTTTCACATGGTATTTAAGTTTTTTTTGTTTATAACTTATTTTTTTTAAACTGGGGGGGGGGGTGCAAGAAACCTCTGAGGGCGGCATAGCAGTTAAATTTTACATTAATCAAAACTATAGCATTGCAAAATACTTATTTTTGTAAAAGCATTCATTAAAATATGTACTTCAGTTTGAGTTATTTGTTCTGTTTAAAATCCATTAAGTCTGAACAGTTTTGAGAAGAAAAAAACAAGAAATGCATCCGGTCTTCCATAGAAGCGAAGCTCAACAAAACAGTTAATTCGACAAACAGAACAATATTAATAGTTTGCTTTTAATATATAACCAAATATGAATAAAATTTCCATATAAATCTTTCAAATTAAAATTAGAATGCTTAATATGATCGTCAGATCATTACATGATAGCTGTACATTTGCTTTTAATATATATGCCTCATTGTTCAAGAAATCCCCCCAATTCAAAAATTCAAAAGAAAACTGTGTCGAAATTAGTTAAAAATATAATACTTTTCATACAAGGATTATATCACAACAAATAAAAGTTATCAGTTGATATTAACGTCAAACTGTAGAAAAACTTCGCTTTCAAAACACTTAATATCATGTTCCATCAATTTTTAATTATTTTTCTTCTCAAAACAATATATAAAGAAGTAGATCTTTTAATTTTATCAGTTAGATGTTTTAATATTAAAAAATTAAATTCAATCAGAATTTAAATCTAGCAATTAAAATATAGATTACTCGAACAAAACAACCAAATATCGATTATTTGAAGATTTATAAAATTGCTGAGTCCCAACTTTACTTATTATTAAGATGAATAATAATGTTTATTTGCATAAAACTAATTTTGTGAAGACAATTGGACGGGGGAATATCATATTATATTATATTACAACTGTGTATTTAGTACCTTACAGGTGTTCAAACATTATCACCAGTAAATAATTTTGGCTTTGCCTCAAGAGAGGGACGTCCAAGCTTTTTATTTTCAGTAATGGTTTGAGGAGGATACTTTTTTACTCCCGTCCATGGAAGTCTATGTCTCATGACGTAAAGTGTATTTTTTTCTTTGGGGAGGGGGGGGGAGGGTTATTTTTGTAATCGGGGTTATATCTTAGAGAACTTTACTAAATGGTAAAATTAATAGAATAAGAAGAGAGTGAAAATAATAAATATACAACCCTTTCTTTCCATAATTACATAATTATTGGAGTCATATTAATATGTATATTATTGGCCTAAAATGTAAATATATCGCTATCAATATAAATTAAATTTACTATAGAAACATCCTCTTATTAGATGTAATAATACACTTATTTAAAGGATAGTGAATAGTTTTATAAAAAAAACTTTGTTTTCTAAATTGGTCTTTCTTCAGATTAATATAAAAATAAGGATTAAACCACCTATAAAATAGCTTAAAACCTTACTAGCAACATGAAAACACATACATTCAGCTACTTCAAAATATAGGATAGGTTTTCCAGTTTGGCTTCAAAACCGATTAAAATCCGCTGGATTAAAACAGATTCTCAGCCATACTGAACAATCATGTATGGCATCGTATTACAAACATATTTCACAAATATTTAAATGCAAACTGTAAAATTAATACGGGTCTAATTAGCCCGAGCCTATAGCCCCTTGGAGCTAACAAATCTGGTTTTAATCTTATAATTATTTATCTTAATATCTGCGGAAAGCTGTCGATAATAAACTA
>LS051868.1:13722-27369 GCA_900241095.1 Acartia tonsa | reverse complement strand
CAAGTTAAATGTTCAAACAAACACATAATTAGTTGGTTTTAAACTCCATAATTATCATTGTGTAACAATTACTTTTTTTTACCATTATGACCTAAAAATATGATGTTAAACTATTAAACCACCTTTTGTTTATGTATTGTACTTGAAGTAGAATGGTATTTAAGCAATGAAATGGTAAATTTATTGTTAAATTCATAATCAAACACAGTACAATAGGAAAGACCCAGCAGCAATAACAACTTTAAAGATATATTTTGCTTCTTATATTCACAAATTTTATACCTTAAAATTTGCTCAAAAAAATATCGTTCTTACAGCATACAGTTATAAAAAAAATTAACCTTAGACAAAGTCAATGCATCTCAATAATTTAGAGGATTTTATTTTAAGAATAGCCTTGAAAAATAAATCCTATGTAAGAATGTTAGTTCCTCCCCTGCTACATTGATCTAAAAGACAAAACACGGAAAAGTAAAATAACTTTCCATAATGTTATAAATAAAATGAAGTGTCCAAGTTTCCCTCTACTGCTATGTATGTATGTATGTATGTATAAAATATTGTATAATCTGGAATCTAATGTAGAAACTTTACACAAATTTGTGCAATTAGCTTTAATTCTTCATTTCTACAAACTCTACCCCATCATACAAAAATTGGATGTTTACATAAACCAACTTAAAAATGAATAAAATGATTAGTTTTTAAATCTCAATCAAGTTTTGTAACGAATCGTCTCAGCTCTCCTATTCTGTGAAGCTTTGTATGGTTGATCCTCACTCTTCTCATAAATGAAAATCGGCATTTTGGTATTTTAGGACAATTGACATTTGGTGAGGATGAGAGGGGGCATACTAAAGTAATGATTAATTGAATTCTAGTTAGTTGTTGCTATTGTCTTATTTTCTATTCAATATTTTTTGCCCAAACAAAGTAAATTTGCTTCAGATATGTCAAGTTTTGCAGCAACGTGTGATATACCTGAAAAAACTGCTCCATTGGGGTTGAAATTTGAATGCAAATTTATTTTAATTTGAAACATGAATTGTAAAGTTGCAAGCAAAGAACAAAGAGATGTGAGTTTATTTCACTTCCCCAGCTAGGAATAGGATTATTAGCCATATATTTTAAAAGCTCAGCTGCTCTGTATTTGAAATATGACTGTGTAATTGTATGCTTTACATCATAAAAACACAAAAAATATATTCACATCAAAGTATTTTTATCTAATGGCGATTTCAAGTGGGAGGTTAGTGATACCCTCCCCCAAAAACAGTATCAACCTTTCCACGACCTATAAGAAGCTACATTGTAAAGGAGAACCATATCGGATCGGCGGTTACGTGATCCTCTGGTACACAAAGACAGACGCACATGTAGTCATCCTGTTACTTTTATTCTAGAAATTTTTTTTTTTTTAACTAATTGATAAAATTCCCTAGCCTTTATGAAAAATTTTATTTTGGCATAATTAACCTTTCCAAGGTATAAAATCGCAATTAATAATTTTCGCTGGACGACCGTTTGTTCATTATTTCTTAAAATTTGTCTTTTTCTTCGCTTCGCTATGTATGAAAATTGACATCCCTATTTCCTATTTATATCTTTCTCTGGAATTTAATAATTTTTCTTTATGAAACAAAAAAATTTATCATGTGTAAAAAGTTAATCTCTCCTTCATTTATTTTACTTTACTCCTTTTCTTTTTGTGGAGGGGAATATTGTTTATGATAAAAAATATTTGCTTTATGAGTATCAGCTTGGCCGGATCTCTCAGTATGTCCATATATGAATATGTCACATTGACAAAATAATTTTCTCAAATTAAAATATATGATAAACATTTTTTAAAAAATGTATGACATATCTAACAAATCAACCTTGTGTATATGTTATAATTTAAACAAGGATTCCAACACCCATAAAAGCGAAGGGAGGAGATACAAACAAAAACTCTTATAGAGCGTCAGAACTTAATAAACAGAACATTAATTTCTAAGTCTAAACAAATTATACATCAATTTTTGCAAAATTGCGTAAATATAGGATACAGTAAAAAGGATATACTTTCATTTTGTTTTCGAAAAAGTTAAAAATTAGTATTGGTTATTTTTAATGCATGTACGGACTTTCTAGTAACGGTTATAGAGTTGCTACGCTTTCCAAATCGTAATTAACTATTACAGAAATCATCACCCAAAGTTTAAAATCGATGGAGCAATTCTAACATGCCTAAATTAACGAAAAACGCAAGGGTCGGACATACTGACGTCCAAACTCTAATCATAAAGATGCTTCGCTTTTAATAATTATAGAAAGCTTTGCTAAATATAATAGATGAATGCTTTTATGTACTACTTGATTTCTATAACCATTATCTCTTCCCTCGAAGTTTTTATTATGTCGGAAATGTTTGAATGGGGGTTGTTAATTTGTTTTTATCTTGGGATAAAAATTCCTCTAACCTTTTCCCCTTCTAGAATATTTTATTCTAGGATTTGTGGAAATACGACCAAAATATATATCTAATTTTAGCATTCAATTTAAGAAGTTTAATAAAAAAAAGATTTTGCAATATTGTTGTTTTTTAAAACCACATCAAATTTTAAGGGTTCCAACTGGTTTTACGCTATTTTTCACCAGGGATATTTTTCTCGTATGGATTCTTGCAATGCTCGTTTTAAAATTGTTATTATTAAAATTAACAATTGTAAAATTAAGCTAAATTTTAATTAATTAGAACTAGACTGTAATTCAAAACTAGCTCTTTTTCTATGTTGTTGTACTAATATTATTGTTAGAGCACATCTATGTGGATAATTCCATAATATGCTCGACTATTTATTTACATTTTACTCAGTTCCAGTAATTTTATTACAACCTACCTACATTCTTACAAGGAAACAAAAGATGGTAAATGGAAGATAATTTTTTCTCTCTATTTCTAAAGGAAAGTTTTATTTTTATCATGTTATATATAAAAAATAAAATATTCTTCATTGCATGTAATCTAATATGATATCATGAATGATTTATTAAAATAGCTCTTTTAAAAGATTTCAGCTTATTCAAAATGAGACTTATCTTGTAGAACATATATCTCTAATCCCCATTATCTTCTCTTTACTTGCACTGTAATTGTAAAGAACATAAATGTTTCTAGTAGCAAAGCTACTATACAACCGGACGGACTATACTATATCTGTATGTCCGTCCGTCCGAATGAAGCTTAAGATCTCAGTAACTGATGTTGTCTAATATGTTTTTAATGTACCAAATTCTAAGTACATCCTCTAAAGTCTATGAGCTTATATATTAATAACATATTATAAAACGATTAAGCTGCTTATTTTCTTCATAAAAAATTTGTGAATCAATTTTAATTAAAATATCGCATATTTTATTTCTTTTTTTACCTTTTTAAAATCTAATAATGTTAGCTTGCAACTAATAGTATTATTCTTTTTTTATTCTAGGTATAAACCCAGTTTACATTTACTCTAATACCCTTTTAAATGGGAATTTTATTACGTTTTTAAATTAGCATCTTCTAACTATCTATTAATCTTGTCTGCCTGTCCACATGTCTGTCTGTCTGTCCACATATCTGTCTGTATGTCTGTCTGTCTGTCCATATGTCTGTCCACATGTAGGTCTGTCTGGCTATATGTCTGTCTGTCTATCTGTCCTTATATCTGTCTGTCTATCAACGTGTCTGTATGTCTGTTCACATGTCTTTCTATCTGTTTACAAGTCTGTCTGTCTGTCCTTATATTTGTCTGTCTGTCCACATGTCTGTCTGTAATGGTATAATTTCCTTGTTATTGATGACAGTATCTACAGTTCCGTTGCTGGCTCTCTTCAAACTTTCTGAGATGTGATTGTGATTTGTTTCTTCTGTGTATGATAATTTATTTGTTATGAACCTATAAAGCCATATAATACATCTTTATATAATTACTTAAAATAATTTAATGTTGAACTCATTAATAAGTATATCAGGATTATATAATATTTAATTATAATCTAATTCAGATCAAGACGTCAGGAATTTAAAGGGATAAGACTATGGCCGATGAATTGATGTACAGTACACCCAAAAAAAATTACCCCAGCTGTATATTGCAATTAGTGGTTGAAATGTTTGTACAACCAACCAATCAATATTCAATAAAAGTCCCCAAAGTTGTTAAGCTAACGAATAAGAAAACGTTAGTATAAAACTTTGGGGATTATTGTAATAAACAGCCCAATCTCCCCTCCCTACCTGACAAGACGTAGATATTAATGAGCTGTGTGTTTTTCCTTGGATAGTCTCTTTTCAACAACGTCGCTATGTATTATTCCATTATTAATGATTACTTACAACACAAGGTATTCTTGAAAACAAATAATGAATGGTAAGATTATAAAGGTAAAGCTTTTATATATTAGGATAGGTCTGTACGTTCGTCCATAACGGATAATTCAAATATAAGGCATGTCAGTTCTGACCAATCGATTTAAAACTTGGCATAATGAGAAAGCGTAGCAACTTCATAATAGTAATCTTAAAGCCTGTACATGATGATTTTCAGATAGGAATTTTGATTCCTAGTAGAATAAGGTATAATTTTAATAGCGTTTTATCTTAAAATGTATTAAACATTCTTTATTTAAATAGTTTTGGTATAAGCAATTTTTGTTCATATTTCAAATTGATGTTAAATGCGTTGATGCTCTATATTTGAAAATGCCTTTTTTACCTCTTAATATATTAAACTTTGCTTTTATGGATGTTGTCATCCTATTATCTTAAATTTTATTTGTATTTCTTGTTAATAATGTTAAATAAATTGTTTTTCTGAATAAATCTGATAACTAGATTTTGTACAGAAGCCAGACTAAGATCAAATTAAAGCCACATAAATTAAATTACTATAAACTCAAATTTAATATGAATGAAACCAAGATTATTTAATAAACCTGTTTAATTCTGTTCCACTTTCTCCATTTAACCTTGATTTCTCAATAAGAATATTAAATTTGCACTATCCCTTTCTCAATCCCTTCTTATATGCCCTTTCCCTTTATATCTTTCTTTATCTCTCTCTCTCTCTCTCTGTTTCTCTCTTTATCTCCTCTGAACTACAAGTCCAATATAAATTAACCCGAGGCATTCAGGAACAATGGATACACAATGATCAAAAATATATTTTCTTTTTTATATCATATAACAGATTCTTGATAAATTCAACACAAGACCAAATCTTTTTATTAGTCAGTAGATATGGTTGCACATTGATTGTATCAACCTTTTGCTTATATGGCCTTATAATGTGTTGTAATATTTATTTCACTATATGAAATTGTGTGTATGCATGTTCAATTGACATACAGTTTTTCAATTTGATTGCCATTCTTGTCAGATGTCAGACATAGCAACTGTGGTTCATTTTTAAGCCTTATTTACTGACTCCTGACAAATAATTCACAATTTACAAATGACTCAAAATTTTGTAAATAATAAGTCCTTTTCCCTGTTGAAGATGTGAGTATTCATAAGTTAAGCCTACAAGAGATGCACTCAACCTCTCAAATTCAAGGTTTATACAAATTTTATCTGAGAGAGGTCAGATAGGTAGATAATGTCCATATTCACACAATCATGACTGAAATATTTCCTTACTGCCTAATTTTTCTTCATATTAACTTTTTTGTTTTATTGGCCTTATTCAAAAAGTAACTGAAGTTGAATAGGAATTGCCACCACTTAGGATTCCAACAATTCATTATGAAACAGTCACAAGCTAAGCCCCTAGCCCTTCTGGGAGCATTATGTTTTGAAATACTAAATACTGCTCAGTGTTCACTTGTTTCATCTATAATAAAGTTAAATTGATTCCTATTATTTTTAAAAACTACCTAAAACATTTTGTTTCATAGGTGGAAATCTATGTTCATACTACCTACCTATCTAACTTACTTTATTTCTATTGTAGCTATAGTTGGAATTCTATGTTCACCCTACCTACCCATCTAACTTTGTAAAAAATCTATCTATTTCTGCATCTATGTATGAAATTGATATTGAATCCTATGGTGTGCAAACTTTAATGAGATGATTGATGACTTTACTCCTTCAGATCTACTGAAAGGGATATGTATCCTATTACATACTAATAAATATATAATCTATAATACAAAGTAGCTTGATGTCTGTCTGTCTGTCCGTCCGTCTGAAGCTTAGGATCTCAGTAACTACTGAACCAATTGGATTCTACTCTTCAGGGTATATTCCTATTGGTCCTGTGGTGGTTTTAAGCTAAAAATAAAAAAACCTCACCCTTCAATTTAAAAAAAAAATTATTTAAGTAGTGGAGTGGGGGCTTCTCATCAGGTACTTAATTTTTAAAAAAAATATCTAAAATTTGTGGGGGCATCTCCAGAGGTAATTATTATATATTTAATTACCTTTTGAAGCAAAGCTTCTAGAGGCTAGGGGCGAAGCCGTTAGTAAATATATAAAGCAGTAAAGATTTTTATTTGTAGCTTAAGATTAAGTTCTCTATTTCATGGATGCTTCTTATAGTTTTCTGGATTGTTCTAGGCTATTTTATTTTTATATCTAAGTTTGTTTTAGGAAATTTTCCTTACTCCTTCGAACACATATCTCCTAGATGCTAGAAGCTTAGCCGCTAATTAATTAAAATTGGGAAACTGAAAGCCAAAGATAAAGTAATACTATTCATTTCTGTTTATAATGTTAAAAATCTTAGTTTAGTGTAAGTAAAGCTCTTTTCTACTCCTATAAGTTTCTTTTAATGATAAATTTAGTCTGCTTGTCTTACTATTTGTTTTCCAGTATACTTATCCCTTCTTTACCTAGATGAGTTTGCACGATTGTTTCAGATTTAGATAGATTTTAAAAGTATAAGAGTATTTCTCACTTTTTTGTTTAAAAAGTAAAAAAATTATTTGTTATATCTTTTTTTAGATGGGACTTTTTGTTCAAAACCTAACGGTTTGAAAGATCTAAATTGACAGACGCAATTTTTACATAGCAAACATTTGTATAACCATATGTAAAATGGATGTCTATACAAAATATAGACATGAATATCGAAATATTAAATTTTATTGATATTCGAATACAAATATAGGATAAAAGTTAAAGCGAGACTTTGGAAAGATTTTTACATTCTCATCAAGTTACGTCATCAATTTAAAGAAAGTATTTTATGCAAGAATGACTTTTCATTTACTTAAGCTCAATATAATTGTCTGATCGCTATCAAACCTAACGTAATGACAACCGAGATTTGAAGGCGTTGTAACTCTACAATTATAACCATATATTTCAACCTAAGAGCTATAACGTCACATTACGTCCCAAAAACTATAACTTTTGTCAATTAAAAATCATTCCCATTTTTATAAGATTTCAGATGCAATGTTTTGTTAATAGTTTAAAGTATATCTTATTAACACTTAAATTTTATATTTAAAAATTTTTTTCTAAACCTAAAAAATGTTAAATTGAAGGTCGTAATATGATTGGCTTTAAAAACTAAATTAGAAAGGGATGGGTTTAACTTTCCCTCTGGCGCGTCAATTGTCCCTAGAGTCCTCTAGGAACGTAGCCGCTAGTTTAATTATAAAGATGTATTTCCTTAATCTAGTGATGAGAACAATGGCCGTGGCAATGAGAATGATGACACAGAGAACAGCTAGGACTAGAAGGAGTTTGACCGGAGCCAGGCCGATGCCGCACCGTTCTTCCTGTTCGTCCCACCCGCCGGGACAATCAACGGTACCGTCACACCATAAATCAGCCTAAAAGGTTATACAAATATTTCCAGTATGGCTTCGAAAGCGATTAATATTCGCTGGATTAAAACCGGTTTTAAGGCAGATTGAAAAATCATCTGAATACTTGGGGCCAGTTTTCTACAAAAATTAGATTAAAATTCATAATATAATTTCCCTCCCTCCCTCTTCAAAAACATAGTCCCTAGATGCAAGGTGCGACGCAGCAAGTTTTGAGACGAGTAAGAACAATAATTTTTTAACCTATTTGTTTTTGCGCAAAATAATAGTATCCTACCTGTATACATCCAAGGCCAGGACAATGATACTGGCATGCCTGCAGGCTCTGGCTGTCACCTGGATAATGATATCCTACCTGTTTACATCCAAGGCCAAGACAATTATACGGGCAAGCATGCAGGCTCTGGCTGACACCTGGATGATAATATCCTACCTGTATACATCCAAGACCAGGACAATGATACTGGCATGCCTGCAGGCTCTGGCTGTCACCTGGATAATAATTTTCTACCTGTATACATCCAAGACCAGGACAATGATACTGGCATGCCTACAGGCTCTGACTAAACCTGGATACTAATATCTTACCTGTTTACATCCAAGGCCAGAACAATAATAGGACAATGATACTGACATGCCTACAGGCTCTGGCTGCCACCTGGATACTAATATCCTACCTGTTTACATCCAAGGCCAGGACAATGATACTGACATGCCTACAGGCTCTGGCTGAGACCTGGATAATAAAATCCTACCTGTATACATCCAAGACCCGGACAATGATACTGGCAAGCCTGGAGGCTCTGGCTGCCACCTGGATGCTCTACAGCAGCTCCAAGAGCGGCTCCAACTACTTCTCTATTGTCGTTGTTTGTCGGAATCACTGCTCCATTTGAGATGGTTAAGGCTGAGGTCGGTTTGGAGTCAGGCCTAAATAATCAGAATAAAAATAAAATGATCATAGATTTAGCAGGGAAATCAACAACGAATCTTTCCTATATAAGGTATGTGTCTGTCTTTACGTCCGTAATACTTTTAGTAAGACGTTTTAGTTTATTGTATTTTCATAGAGGGATTAAATTGGGATTAAATTATATTAAAATTATGAAATTATAATTTGTATTTTGTGTCAATTTGACTAAAGAATAGCATTTGATTGAATCCAGAAATTAGATGTCTCTCTGTCTTGTAACTAATAAGATCTCGTAAACGGTTAAAGCTATCAATAAATTATTGCTTTGTCTTGGACAGGTTTTTGGTTATTTTGTGTGCGTAAACTCACTATAGTAGAAATAATCACCCAAAAAATCAAATTATTGTTACCTATACTCTAGCCATGATATGTATATAGGTTCAGGTTTATGCCCAGTAAGTTGAACAAGGACAGAATCTAGGCTGACCGGTGTAGCTTCATTCTGTATTCTACTTCTAAATATTAGAATCATTTAATTATATTAAATTTCACAGAATATTTTTCATAGTATTCCTTCGCGCACATATCCTTATATAAAAGTAACATAATCTGTGTGTGCCTGTCTGTACCGAAGGATATCGCTAATCGATATGGTTCTCCTTTCTAGTGTAGCTTCTCATAGATCATGGGAAGGTTTATTGCTATTTTGGTGGCGGGTCCCTATAATGAAAATTCCATCTTATTTTTTTTTTGGGGAATAGTCCTTTACGTGGCAACGACCCTTAAGGGCGATTCGTCGTATTTTAAAATGGCTTTTTATAGGTTATTTTAGGTTAGGTTACTGTGAAAAATACGAAGGTGCGTTGCCACGAAAGGGACTATACCCATTTTTTTAGTTTTCTTTTTAAAACTAAAACGAAAGCAGGGGGAGGGTTTTGATTTCCATTATCACATTAAGTACACTTAGAGCCCTATAGGGGCGTAGTCGCTAGCTTCATATATTTGGAAATAATTTTATTAGCAAAGTCTTAGTATTCAGTCACCTTTTTTATTAGAAGAGTATGTAAAAAGGCATAGACCATCAGAGTAATGCTGAACGATTATAAAATAAAAGTTTACCTGTTACTAGAAACTACCAGATTTACAGGTCCTTTATCAGGATCTGGACAAATCACAGAGAGGGACTGATAGGTTCTGACAACAAGCTTGCCGCGGCTGCCACACTTTGGAAGCCCTGTGTACGGCTGCGGCAGCAGGAATCCTGGCAGCTTCAACAGGATGGCACTGTCAGCTTTCAGTCGGGCAGACCACAGTCTAAAATAAAATATTTTGTAAGTAAATATATCAGGGACGTCCAAGGAGGGGAGGGGTAAAGGGGTATCAATTTAATTGTTCTTTATAAAGGTAATAAGTTATTTTTCACATTTTCTTCATTTTTGAAATTAATTCTGATATGGTTTTAGGCTTTTTTTAGTGCTTTCCTTCCACGAGTTGGTAGCGATTTTTTAACAATGGTAAAAAAGCATAGTCCTGAAACGGTTTGATGTATTTATGTTTAAAAATTGGTTTAAATGCCAGAAAATTGAAATCAAATGAAAGTCATTCTTCACTTAATTGGTTTGGTTCTAGCCCTCAACATTAGGTGTCGACAACTGAAGCTCTTTATAGTGCCTACAAAAAAGGGGATACATTGAAAACACTTTTAACCAAAGAATCCCGAATGACGTCATCTTGGAGTAAGGGATTTTTCTAATATGACATCATATGAAAGTAATGGATTTATATAATATGACGTCATTCGGAATACTTTGTCCAAACGTTTTAAAATTTATCCCTTTTTTTCAGGCACATCGATACAACTTTTATATTATGTACTTTTTTTTATTTAGCAAACCTTAAATAATCTTAGAATTTTGCAAAGCTAACAAAAGTAAGAATGCTAAAAGTTGCTTGTTCATTTTACTTCTGACTGTTAAATGCTATTTTTTGTGTGTATGTGTATTGTGTAAGCTACTTCTAGACTTATTATTTAGACTTTGCACTTGAAGCATTTAATTTCAATATTTTTTTCGCGCATTGATCCTAAGCCGTATTTTTTTCAAATCAGGAATTTTACCCCTCTCCCTTCTAAAATTTTAGGATTGAAAATTTACTTATGAAGTAATTTTTTTTTTTTTGGGGGGGGGAATAAAGATTTACCAAAGTTGAGTTCTCCCCCCTCCTTTAGAAGGATAGCCAGATCTTTAACAATCCAACCTTTTCTAAAAGACATGAATTCTGTTAAAAAAGGGAATTTTTTCTTCTTCTAAAACACTATTTGTTATGTTGTTGTAAATATTTTTCTGATACTAAATTATATAGTGTTAATATAGAAAAGTACACTCAATGAAAACTCTGACAAAAACTGTAATGCATTTGCAGGAAGGAAGAATGGTTGTATATTTGGTTTCAGTGATGTAGAGCCTTGCTGGAGCCAGGTTTATAAATCAAATATTTTTTTAAAAACTAAAAATACAATACAAGATCGATAACAAGACTTTACCAAAAATTTAACAGCAAAAAAAATTCTTTCAATTATAAAAAGTTATTTTATACACACAAACATACAGAGAAACATTTTGGAGACCTTTATTTTCCTAAAGCCATACAAATGACGCGAAAGCCTTAATTTTCTTTTGTATTGAAGAAATAAAAATGTATACCAAATCCAAAACCCTGGTTTGTGTAAATTTATCCTGGGATTACAACTTATAACATAAAAAGCTGATGGAATCTAGGATGTTATTAAATAACATTTCATAACAAAATTTCTAGCGGAAAATTTAAAATAATTTTTCATTCAGCAGCCGAAAGTAGATAAGAAAGAGAAAACTTACTTTCATTTTCTTTATTCACATGAAAAATAATTTAGAATGTAATAACCAGATGGAAAAGCGACAAACATTCGGAAAATGAGAAATGTATACATAGATATAAAACATTAAAAATTACATCAGTCCATCATTTAGATTTCAATTGATAGATCAATTAGGCTCGACCGACTTTCTACAAATTATAAATTGGGTTAAGGCTAAGGAATCCCAATGATGATGTACAAAATTATTCTTTCTTTAGATTATTATTAGTGGTTGCATAGTTTGGACACTCAACTAAATGAACCAACCAACCAATCAAAATGAAAGTCCCTAAAATCATTAAGCCAACGAATGAGACACTTCGGAGACTAGTGTAATAAACAGCCCAATGTCCCTTCCCTTCCTGGTTAAGGCTTCTCCACTCTTTATCTTGCCTAATAAATAAACATATCCTTATGATATATTTTCTTCAGAATAATATTCCCCACACCACAAATGATAGAAAATATGCATAAAATATTTAGCAAATGGTATTGTGAAGGTATTACTTTTCACACAACTATCTTCATACCTTTTAATATTTATTCTACATATGCTCGCAAAAAAATGTTTTAAAATGTAAAAGTAAAATATTTTATATTGGTTTGGTTTTAAAAATAGTTTGTAATTAAATCAGGAATTGACAAATTAAAAATATTTCTTGCAACTCCATAATATTTGTTGACCTACCTGCTATCACAGGTGTAGCAACTTCATAATATTTGTTGATCTACCTGCTATCACAGTGTAGCAACTCCATAATATGTAATGACCTACCTGCTATCACAGGTGTAGCAACTCCATTATATGTGTTGACCTACCTGCTATCACAGGTGTAGCAACTCCATAATATGTGTTGACCTACCTGCTATCACAGGTGTAGCAACTCCATAATATGTGTTGACCTACCTGCTATCACAGGTGTTGCAACTCCATAATATGTGTTGACCTACCTGCTATCACAGCCAGCATAGAAAGAATCCTCTAGAAGGACACTCCCCCCTCCCCTCTCCAGGGTCAAGTCCTCACATCCTCCCCCAACAAATCTTAATAAGAATACAATAAAAGCAAAAGTTAATTGACTGTAGAAAGAGTTGTAAATTTTCTCTCTAAACCTGATGTGAATTCCATAATTATTAAATTATGTTAAATATTTTTCCTATGGAATTAGATAGCTATCCCAGTATATAAAATATTTACATATACAATATGAATAAACATATATAAAAAATCATTAAATTCTTTCTTTCTATCTTCTTCGACAGTTTTGAAATTTTACTTTGATATACTTAAAAAGTATGTTTATGCATCATGGATTAAAATGCTCAATAGTATAAAGCTTAGATTTTTAATGCTAAAGTACAGTTAACAGAAACTAGGAGTTAAATAATTCAAATTATTAAAAAGACTAAAATCTATAATTATGAAAACTGTCATCAGGAAACTAATTCCTTCGTTAGTTCTTTTCGACAACTAACCTACTTTCGATTACACAACCTATGTCTTGGAGTTAAGAAACAAATAATCACCTTTTAAGTGAATTATTTGGACTTGGATTCGAACCAGTAACCTTCCTGACAACGAGAGGATACATTTACCATTTATTTTTTTTACATTTTTGTTTGGACAATCTATACTTTCCAGTAAAGTTTAAAACTTTGAAAGATTGTCACTTGGAGAATATTTACCCAAGTATTTCTCAGTACAAAGTTAAGGTGAGCTTTCACATCCGCATATTGTCATATCCACAAAGTGTTATTTTGTATTAATTAATGAAAGAAACAATAGCATCACTAATAGGATGTATTTATAGGATATAATAAGGCACAGATGAAGTGAGACTCTACGGTTATGATAATTTAATTATGTGACACACCTGGTGGAAGTGGTGCCACACCCAAAGTTTGACATTTATTTTATCTTACTCTACAATTCAAAATTATCATACATCTAAAACTTTTATTGGCTAGACTCATTTTTACAAATTGATTTTCCCCAAATTTTTAAATTTAAAAACTTTTGATTTCCATT
>LS051867.1:11966-23007 GCA_900241095.1 Acartia tonsa | reverse complement strand
AAATAGGAGAAAAGCTACTGTGAAAAATACGAAGAATCGCTCCTTATGGAGGGATGTCGTGGAAAGGACTATACCCAATATTTCAAACTTTACTAGATTGTAAGAGATAAAAATCTAAACAGCAGGATGAATGATATTCAAGGTTGTCAGAGCTAGCCTGAAACTAAATCCTTCTATGATTCTTTATCTTGTCCAATTGTATACCTTCTGTAAAATAGCCCAGGTTTACAAGCATATGCTTTAATTTTCTTTTTTTATTAGATTTTGTACACTTGAAATTATATCAAAAGCCAGATCTCTAGCCATTTATGATGATGCTTGCTCTAATAAATTGGTAAAGAGATAGCTATAAATTTAGTTATATAAGATAGAAAGGTAGTAAGATAGTTAGACTTCTAGATATATTGAAAACTTGTAAGTTAGCTAGATATGTGACAAATCCATGATGTGTCTTATTACCTAAACATAAAGATAGAAAGTAATTTGATATATTTAAATTAAAAATCAGCAAAGTAACTTAATAGGTTACATAGATATTTATTTGTTAGCTAGATATTCAGATAGATAATACCTCCATGTTTGCCACCATACTTTCCCTTCTTGCCTCCATAACCACCTCCTCTGTTCAGATCAATCAACTCCTCTAGGTTGGCAGCCTAGTAAAATAAGATAATTTTAAATGTTTGATGCTGAAATTGATAAATCCTGAAAAATCATAATTAAAGTAAAACTTATAGGCATTTGAAGTCAAAGGTAATGGAAGACTAGAATTATCAAGTAACTCAAATAGCCTTAAAATGTCATTCTAAAAAAAAAATTTCATAATCCTTGTTTCTAATTTCTTTCAAGTGCTTAAAAGTTTCATTTTATTATTATCATTTTGAAATCTGGGTGTGAATTTTCCTACGAAGTAATATTATTCATATACTTGCACATGTAAGTTGTAAGTAAACTTTATAAAAAGTAAAATAAAAATTTTTGGAGAGAAAAAAAATATTTTGGAGCAATCTTATTTTTTGTGCAAACTAATTCTGTTTTAATGTAATTAAATGACTTATTTTTACTTATTATTTAAAATGTACTTGACAATTATCAAGTTCATGAAAATCTGAGATTACCTGAAAGTTGTCAACACTGAGACCTTGGACAGCTCCCAAGTTCTCAGCTGCCACACAGAACAGAAGGATAGCTGCAAGAGACTTGTACATCTTGTTGATTCTAAGGCTTGAGCAAGACACAATTTACCAAAATAATTGCTTACCTTTTATACTTTGAATGTCCCAAGAAGATTTGTAAAAAAAAATTATATTATGATTTATCTGCATGAAGTTTTAAGTCATTGATCTTAAGGGGTGAGACATTAGACAACAAAATTGTGTACGTTCCCAATGATAATAATCAAAATAAAGCCTAATGTAGCTTAATATTTTGGGTTGAAAAGTTTGAACACTTGAACACAGTTCTCTAGTAATGGAGGTACCCAAAGTTTTTAAGCTAATAAATGAGAGAGCATGTATATAAAACTTTGAATATCAGTGTAGTTTACAGTCCAATGTCCCCTCCCTCCCTCATTTTAGGTGATCCTATAGTCCCAGTTATAAATTTAAGTAAGTCGACCATTCACTTTTATATTTTTTCAAGGAGCAATTTCTCTTGGGAGGTTGGTGGTACTCTCAAACAATAGTAGCTATAAGCCTACCCATGACTTTTAAAATTTTCACTGTAAAGGATTAGCATATCGTTCAAGCTGTTAGAGAGATCCTTTGGTACAGACATAAAGACGTCTTTTTACTTGTTTATGAGACTTAAATTGATATTGATTTCTTCGTTAAAGTCAGGCAAATTAGCCCCTGTAATTAATCATTTTTTTCAGGGATCTGAAGGAATAAGACAATAAACTATAAATTAATATACATACCTGTTGATGCTAACAAAATTCAAAAAAGTACCCAAAGGTATTGATTAAAAAAAATAAGGATAGCTTAGTAATTAATTCTCCAATGTCAGCTCCCTCCTTGATGTTTTTTGTCATCCTTAACCAAATTTGATAAATGATCTATAGTTGATATAAAATATTAAATTTTAAGTAATTCAATAGGTATAAAACTTCTTACTATTCATTAAAATTGTAAAATACTATATAAAAAGCAACAAGATGTCTGTTTGTCTATCGGAGTAGACCAAAGAATCTTGCCAACTGATGTTTCTTCTTTTCTTTTAGTTCAAAGGAAGGTTAAGAACCACTTTTAAGCGGGTGCCTCCACCCTCCCAAGGGAAATAGTCTCTGCAAATCACCCCTCCCACTAAAAATTTTACTTTCTTTTTTAATAAAACTAAAATTTGGAGTTAAGGGTTGACACAACGCTATACCCCCCCTTCCCTTTTCCTAAAGTGTTCTTAGAGGCCTCTAGAGGCGCATCCGCTAAGTTAAATGTATATTTTGTTACCACAAATTTCTTAATTGATCTGTCAATCTTACTCTATTATAATTTAAATACATTAGGAAATCTTCCTTTATGACGTACATAAAACATCTTTAAATTTTACATATGTTTATACCCTTTACCTCGCAATAGTAGCGCCGCTCATAGCGTCTAGGGACTTCAGCTAAAATGTGATTTAAGGAACTCCATTATTTTTTATGTTTCAAAAAGAAAAAGAGTAAAAAATTGTTTTTATGAGTTGCTACTCTGAGTTGTTATACTAGCAGCTTCGCCCCTGGAGGCCTCTAGGGACACGTAAAATTGTTTCTTTTCAATCTATTTTAAATCCGCTATTTACCAATAATATTTTTTACGCCGATAGATGTTGTTAGTTATGTTTTTAGCTAATTGCAAAAATGATTTTTTTTTTTTTTGTCGATTTCTCTTGGGAGGGTGGTAGTACCCTCCCACAAAACTGACTTTCCAGGGACCTATGAGAAGGTACCCTGTTTAGGAGAACCTGATCGATTTAGCGGTTAGCGAGATACTTCGGTACACACAGACAAACAGACACACATCCTGTTACTTTATTATAAGGATTGTTTTATCATTAAATTGTTAGTCTGGCTTAACTGATACCTTTTATCGTTAATTTAGGCATATTAAAATTGTCTTATCGATTTCAAAATTGGCAAGAGGATTCCTGTGAGAGAAAGGTATAATTTATAAAATGTAACATTTATAATCGAAAACAGAAAGACAGTTTATTCATTTTAACATGATGATTTTTGTCTTTTTTTAAAGCAACATTTTGCATGATAGAATTAGTAATAATGTTTTAAGCGAAGCATCTATATTATGTTTTAAAATTTAAATGTTTGTTACTCTACCATTGCATTGTTAATGTCCGTGTGTATGACTTTCTGATATCTTGAGCTCCAATTTTATGGATGTTGTCAACCTTGTTTTAATTGTTTTTGCTTGCTAGAAAGGTATGGGCCTCAATCAAGTACTTTAATCCTTTTTTTATAATATGGTCAGTCCGTCCGTAACGGTTAGCTCTTTTTATTTATTTAGACATGTTAAAATTGTCCTATCGATTTCAAATTTTGCATAATGATTTCTATAATAGTTAGGTAGGATTTAGAAAGCGTAGCATCTTTATAATCTTTAACAGAATATCCGTATGTTCATTTTAAACATGTTGATGTTTTAACTTTTTAAAAACAATTTTATATGAAATAAATTTTTAATACTGATTCCTATTACAACATAGTACAATGTTATACGTGAAGAATCTCTAATATCAAGTCCAAAGTGTGCCCTTAAACAGTATCCTCCTTTTGAGCAGTTTTAAAACAAATATACTTACAATTGTTATTAAATTTCATACATTTATATTCTGCTTATTCATTTCTGACACTTGACAAATATTATTTATTAATGTTCGTTTGTCCTTCCGTTTAGAGCTTCGCTTTTTATGGATGTTGTCATCCTTGTTTTCTCATCAATATATACAAGTAGTTTTTAATCGTATTTTAATATTGGTAAGTCAGTCATTTATCATTTAGGTTGGTAATTAGATACTAACAAGGATACCAATGTCCAGAAGTAGCAAAGCTAAAAAAAAAGGCCAAATAAATAATCGGCCAAAATAGGACATTATTTTGAATGATAAGAGGGTGATTTTTAAATATCGATAAGCCACATAAGTTAGAGTTAAAATTTTTGAATATCTCCATCGGGCACAGGATGTCAGCAAACCTGGCAGGGTGATCCAGATAAAGACTTAAAATATTATTTTGACAAAAATACTAAAATATCTTATAGTAGTACTTTATTATATATAAAATATAGGTGTTCAAGAATATTTCAGGTTTCAGGCATGACCCTACAGTTCCCGATCCTACAGGCCTCAAGAAATCTTTAAATGGATCCTTTGACATTTTCAGGACATAAGTTTTAGGCTATTTTTCTGTCCTATCCTAACTCTTCGAATTCACAGCCTCTAGATGCTAGGGGCGCATACGCTCGCTAGTTTCAATAATGAAAGAAAATCATGTTTCATATATGGTAGAATAGACAAACAGTAAAATGGATCTAAGGAATAATACAATAGGTTTGCTTCTCCTAGAATATTTATGAAATAATTGGTAGCAAACATAAAAAAAAAATGATCCATATTATTAATTGACTGGAATCATATTTTCTTTGATTGAACTTGAACAAGAATTGTAAGATCCACAGGAAAGTTTTAATCAACACTAGCGACTACGCCCCTAGAGGCCACTAAAAGATAAACTAGAGGGAATTAAGTCGAGAATTGAGGGGTGGGGAAGGATTTTTTTAGGGTTGATTTCTTTTTAGAGATTGGAGGTAACTTTCCCTAAAATAAATTAACCTTCTCTGAACCTAGGAAAAGCTTAACCGTTAAAGAGAACCAGCTTCTAGCAAGTTCCTTCGCTACACAGACAGATATATGTATATCCTGTTACTTTTATATGATCATAGTCTTTTAAATAAAATAAAAAATGGTTGATGAATTACTCATACTCACAGACTAGAAATATAAAAAAGCTTTTCCTATTCTTTAAATCGATGTATAATTACTTGGAAATTGCTCCATTGCGCCAGATTTTCTTCTACTCTTCTAACTAAACTAGTACTTCAAGCTGGCTAATATAACGATACCTACCATCCATCCCCATTACCCAATCCCCTCCAATCCTACTTGAGGAATCTACTGACCAATAATTATTTGAAATTAATAAAAATCTCCCCCATTATAATATCCACATATTATAGATATTAATGTACTTTCTTCCATTATGATATCAATCACTTTGTTTAGGTCCAGTTTATACTAAACAAGAATGTTAACATATGTAATGAAATACAGGTATAAAGATTAAAAGAAATTAAAAATTCTAATTAGTTGAAATATAATTTTTTTATTTCTTATTTATTTTTTTTATTTATGTGTAAGAAGCTTTGAATATAGTCATCCTTGATGATAATGACATTAATTCCTTGGATAATTAGCTTATATTCAATGCATATTAAATTTGATAAATTAGTTTTTGATAAAGTCATATATATCAGGGAAGGAGGGGACATTGGAGTGTTTATTCCACTAGTCCCCAAAGTTTTATATAACGTTTTCTTATTCTATGGCTTAACCATCTTGGGGACTTTTTTTGAATTTTGATTGGTTGGTTTATTTAGTTGAGTGTCCAAATGTTTCAACCACTAATTGTTATCTGCTGCAGGGATAATTTTGCGTATCATCATTAGAAAAATACATTAATTTATCGGCCGTAGTCTTATCCCTCTAGATTCATGCACATACATACTACGATCACATGAGTTTGGAAAAAGTATCATGAAAAAAAAAATAAAAATTATATGATTCTTAGATAAAAATCTTCCGATTTTAATTGGAAAAATATTTTAAAATTTAAAGTTGCCTAAATATTTAGCTCTAAAACTATTATCTTTAAAAAAGTTAAATTAAAAAACTTATTTATTTGTTAAGTTGTATTTGTTAATTTGTGTAAACTATATCCTTATTTTAATAGACAAAAAACTTTTTATGACAGCCATTTATTATTAATGAGTCAAAAAGGTACATATTTTAATGTGTACGTGTGTGATTTATTTGTGTTCGTTTATTTGTTTGTTTGTTTTTCTATACTTTTAATTACTTTTCAGTTAACAACGCAAACCTCTATAGGACGGGTCACACCATTTCGTCTTAATATTTTGGTGTATCTCTTTACAAAATCTTGCTAAATAAAGGCAGGATTACACGGCCAATCATCCAATAGACAAACAACCCTTTCATTTCACGACTTTTTTCTGAAAGTCCTAACAGTGCTTAACAATTATTTGCGCCTGTTTTGAGCATCAGACATAGCAGCATCAGGAATCATTCTCAACTTCGGTTATGACATGTTGTTTGGTTAAAGTTGGAACGAAAGAAAATTAAATATTTTTCATTTAACTAGAACCAAATAGGTTCGGTGGTTAGCGAGATTATTTACGTCGGCAAATGAAAAAAAAACAGTAGAAAAGTAGTTTCTCCTAGGAGGGTGGAGGTACTCTCCCAAAAAAAGTTGTAAACCTTCCCTATAGAAAACATATTACTTCAGTGGTTAGCTAGATCCTTTGCCTTAACAAATTCAAAAAACATAATTCCAAAATTTCACAATCCATTTCTTTTTGGAAGGTGGAGATACTCTTCCCCCCAAAAAATTGTAAACCTACCCTAGACCCATTGTTAGTGAGATCTTTTGCTACACAAACACACTTTTACACATTTTGTTACGTTTATATAGTTCAAAAATATTTTCCAGATTTTCGGACAAAATATGCTGAGATGATGAAGTTTGTTAGAATGATGCTACTTATCATAGTAGCTACCATTGTTAGTAATATGCTGGTACATGCTCATGTAGGTTAGTAATTTAACATTCTGTAGAAGCGGGAAAGGCATACAGTTATTTAATACCTATATTTGAAACAACTTTTACAACACAGAATGTGCCAATTTTTAACAACTACAAAAATATCTCCTCTCATCTGCAATATAGAGGTTAAGTATGCTTTATTCTATGGTGGAGCTATGGGAGATATTTTGATTCTTATGAATATAGAAATTTTAGATCCCCAATCCCTTAATTGGGCCATTATAACTGATTTTATTGAAGTCTAATAAGGGTAAAAATAATGTGTTTTATGGGGATTAGTTCTTGCTCTAATCAAGTTTTTGAAAATTGACAAGTCTAATGGGTTTAATTTAATAAACCTACCAAATAAATACTACCAAATACATCAAAGTGCATAAAAAATCTTTCAGTACCAAAATGTGATGTTGTTTTAAGATACATTAAAAAATCTGTTAAAAGAAATTTGTTATCTGTTTCATCAGAGAACCAGGACTTATAATTTATTATAGTCCTCTTGATTGTGGTGGAAATCAACTGAATTTCTGTATTTCATTAAGTATTGGCATAGCCTTGATATTATTCTTATTTAGAGGAATTGCCAGGATTTTTAAAATGTGTTCCAGGTGATGATGGAAACATAGCTGCAAAACAGAATGTAAGCTTTCAAACATCAGCATATATCTGAAGGAAAAATCCCAAGAAAGTAAAAAGGATATAAAAATCAAAGGATTAAAGAAAATCTTATTCTTTTTTGGCCCAATAATTAATTCTATATTTTTTTATTTTCTTACTAGTGGTTGCAGCCTTAGCATATTCGTAGGAATATGGAAGGGCAGAAAAATAGCCTAAAAACCCTACTTGACGTTTTATAAAAATGTAATAGCCTAAAACCATTCTGGGACCTATAAGAAACTTCCATATAAATGAGAATTTTTACAGGAGAATTTTTATAGTAAATATTTTTACAAAAGTACAAATTACATGTTTTATCCAAAATTCTTCAAATTTGTTTAAAGATTTATATCATTTTTATCTATACATTTTTATTAATAATATTTGATTTATATATTTAAATATTATTTGATTATATTATTAATCAATGTTTTTAGATTGACAGGATCACCCAATATACAGAAAACATTCTAATTAGACAAATTCCTGAGTTATGCCTGGAATTTCAAAGAGAATTTCGACCACAGGCAGAATACATTGTTTGGAAGGTATTTTTTGCTATGAAGCTTACATTTAAACTTTTTACCAATTTAATTTTTTACAAATTATTTGAAAAAAAGAAATTTTTATTTTTGTTAAAAAAACAATAGCTTCCTTTAAAACTTGAAATTTTTTTGTAAGCATATAACATATGGTGCATAAGCATTTTGTTTTCTCTTAAAAACTTGTTAATTTTGATGAGTCCTCTCAAAAAAATTTAAAATTATTATTTTTAGAATTCTGGTAAACAATGTATGTGGGCTGACGGGGACCCTGCAAATTGGGCAGATGAAAGTTGTGATAGAAATGGCAATTATCTCGTAAGAAAAAAAATAATACTAAAAGTCCCATTTTAGTTATCAAATCTTGTCATTCTTATCAAATTATCTTTTTACTTTGATAATATCATTAGAATTTTTCTATCTAGAAAAAGGAAAGGTGTATGGTTTATTATTCCCTCAATCATGCAAACAGACAAAATTTTACAGTTTTATTTCTTTTTTAAGTACCATACATTTTGATATTAGACTGTTCTAAATAAATAAGTCTGTTGATAGCAAATATGTGTTACACATTGTTTGTAAATTTAAGCCCTTGAATTTATTATATTACAATACAAACCAATATCTACTAAAACAAATTAACTTTGTAACCCAAAAAAATCTGTCTGCTAAGATTTATTTTACAAAAATATATATTTCATACTGAAAAAAAATTATAAGTACAAAATGAGCACTGTATAAAAACAGACCCCTAGTTTGCCCTTCATTTATAATATCATATTTTATCAGATTATGAAGAAGTCTACTGCACCTCATGCCAAAAGTTGTGGAGAACTAATCTTTCAAAGACGTGTGACATATCCTGAAGTTTATCAGTAATAACTTTAATTTACATCTATAATAAACTACAATTGTTTTAAAGAGTTTTTGGCAAAAGGCTAGAATTAGATTTCTCGTGTTCATTCGAATCCGGTGGATAGGAACCGGTTTTCATCCATACGAAAAAACTATGTCTAGCATCGTATTATATCCAGCTTTCTACGAATATAGAAATGTACAATCATAAGATTAAAACTAGTTTTTTTAGCTGGTGACTTCGTCACCTCGGGGCTAAAAAACTAGTTTTAATCTCATAATTGTACATTCTATATCCTCGGAAAGCCGTTTATAATACTGTGCAAGTAAAGAGACTGCTTAACCTAATTGTTAACTTTTCTTTTAATCAAAGTTTGATAACTTTAACTTGTTGAGCCACATCAAAGCATTTATTTGTCAGAGATAAACGCATAATTGATATACTATACGTGGAATTATGACTTTGGAAATTTTGTCGTTGATTTAGGTTGCTACTTTTGTTTTCCTTTATTAGTTAGTACTTTCTAAGAGTTAGTAAGAGAGGAGAGGCAAAAGTATCGTTATATCAACCAGCTGGAAAAAACATTTTATTAGATTATGCGAAAATATAGTGCAACATCCATCAATTATAAATATAAACATTCAAGTCTTGGGGTCTTGGAAGTTTTGTTCCCCACTTTCATTTTTGGTTTCAAAAATATTTTTTTTTAAAGTTCATGACGGCATTGTTTTGGGGGCGATTTCTTTTGGGAGGATGGTTTTATCCTCCACCAAAATACATATCTAAAAACCTATGTGAAGCTAAAGTGTAAGGAAGGCCCTCATTCGTCCAGTGCTGATTAAGAGATACCTATACTGTTACTTTTATATAAGTCTCAAAAAAAGGACGGTCCTACCCTAATTTCGAAAGTGCATAACACATATTATACCAAACTTGGAACTGAGTCTTGTTGAGTTAAGTTAAAGAAAAGAACAAAAGGCAGCAGGTCTAAAAGTCAGGGATCTAAAGGGATAAGACGATGGACGATAAATTGATGTACATCCCAAATAATAATAAACAAAATGACCCTTTCTGTAGATTGCGATTAGTTGCTGGGCCATTTGGAAACTCAACTTAATGATTAAAAATAAAAAGTTCCCAACGAAAAAGAAAACCGTATTATTAAACTTTGGTGACTAGTGTAATAAACAGCCAAATGTCTCCTCCCTCCCTGTACGAAAGTTCATTTACACTTCACATGCCAAGAAGAATGCCAGTTATGAATTTCCAAACAATCTTGATGAAGAAAAACTTTCAATGGTCTAGACTATGAATTTGATATGTGGTGGCTTTCGTGATGTAAAAAAATATGCACATGAATTGCCATTTTTCATTTGTTTTTATAAATTAATTTTCCTTATACATTTAGAGGCTTAGACATAGACATATAAATTTATATACCGTTTTTTAATAGCGAAGAATTTTTTATCATAGGGTAGGTCCACCCCTAATATTTTGCTATCTTCGTTAATAAAAAAGTGTTGTAATTGTCCTATCGATTTCTATGATAATTCCTATAACAGTGAGGTACCAATATAAGGAAACATAGCAACTCTTAACAGGGAGTAAGGAAGGGGACAATGGGCAATTAATTCAATTTTAGAGTTCTAACTCAATATCTTCAAAACCAGATATGTCTGGAAAATTCCAAAAATTTAGATATTGCAATCTTTATTAGATTTGTATAATAAGAAATTATTAAACACTGAAAGAAAAGTATTTAACATTAGGTTATCCTGTCTTATTTTCCTGTGAATAGTCTGTAATTTATCATAAAAGGTATGACCTTAGTACTGGCTGTTTCGTAAAAATAATACCATAATTGGGGGGTTGTTCTCATATTTGACAAGGGGTTGATTAGAATGGATAGTTAAAGAATATAGAATAATAAAAGTTGCATGTGTTCTGGTACCCAAAGTCCAAGACTGTCAGAAATATGAATTTTAGATACATTGTCCCCTCCCTTGCTCCCTGGAGTTTTGAATGGTTCATTTTAGCCGCCAATTATATAATCGGAACTGTAACAACAACTTTGAATTGAATTTACAATTGCACAGAAGA
>LS051867.1:0-10415 GCA_900241095.1 Acartia tonsa | reverse complement strand
TATTTTCTTTCTCTTTTTCTTTTTCTCTTTTTTTTTGTTTTTGTTTTTTCTTTCTCTTTTTCTCTCTCTCTCTTTTCTCTCTCTCTTTCACTCTCTTCTCTCTCTTTCTCTCTCTCTCTCTCTTTCTTTCTTTCTTTAATTCCTTATCTCTCTCTGTCCATCTGTCCACTCCTTTTACCCCACCCCCTCTTCCTTTATGAAAGAACTGACCAATAAATGAGGTCCATATTATCAAGCTAAATGTAACAATGGATTTATTATTACTTGGATGTTGCACCAGCTTTTTCTGTACCCTCATAAATTAATGCTTGTAGCTGGCTTAAATAATGATATGGATATCCCCTATCAAAATCGTTTACCCCACCCCCTATTTCCTACTTTATGAACGAACTGACCAATAAATGAGGTCCATATTAGCAAGCAGTCAATTTATATATCCACGTATATTCATTACTAGGATATTTATTTACAAATCAGAGTCGTCGTATTTCTAATTTTTTTTCGCGCATTTCTCGCTATATATTTTGGCGCATTTTTTTTGCCTGATTTGTAAGGTTTTTTTTTAAGCCGAGAGGGAGGGGACATTGGACTGTAAATTATACTGGTACTCAAAGTTTGTTATAGAAGGGGTAATTTTGTTAATTATGATACACAATTTTCCCCTCAAATTTTTTTCATAAAATTAATTTAAGAAGACAATTGCCGATAAAATAGTGTACATCCCCAATTATAATACTTAATATTGACCCTTCTGTAGATACAATTATCGGTTGAAACCTTTGGAAACTCCACTTAATGAACCAACCAATCGAACAAATAAGAAAAGGTTATAATAAAACCTTGAGGACTGGTGTAATAAACAGCCCAATGTCCCCTCTCTCTCAGTACAAGCATGGAGCAACCACGCAAGGAAGGAGGGGGTTTTGGGCTATTTATAATATACTAGTCCCCAAAGTTTTATTATATTGTTTTCTTATTAATTGGCTTAACAACTTTGGGGACTGTTAATGATTTTGATAGGTTGGTTCATTAAGTTAAGTGTTCAAATATTTCAACCACTAATTGTAATCTACAGAAAGGGTAATTTTGATTATCATCATTGGGGATAAACATTAATTTATCAGCCATTGTCTTATCCCTGTAGATCTATACTAGGAGGGAGGGGACATTGAACTATAAATTACTCTGGTACCCAAAGTTTTATAACTAGGTTATCTTCTTCATTGGCTTTAAAACTTTGAGGACTTTTTATTTGGCAACGCTGTCCCCCAAGTAACAAATTGGCGGGTCATGGTTTTTAACCACAAGTAAGAGCGCGCGCCCAGGGTTCTATTATCCGATTAATATCCGCTGGATTAGAACCGGTTCTCAGCATTATACTATCCGCATGATATCCGCGGAAAACTGTCTATAATACGGTACGATGAATGACTAATAAAACACCAATGATCTAAAGGGATAAGACAATGGCCAATAAATTAATGTACAAATCCAAAATTAACCATTCTGAAGATTGTAATTAGTGGTTGGGACGTTTGGACATCCAATTAAATAAACCAACCAATCAAATTCAAGTCCCCAAAGTTGTTAAGCCAACGAATAAGAAAATGGTATTGTAAATCTTTAGGGACTAGTGGATTAAAAAGCCCATGGTCCTCTCATTCTGACTTTTTATTGAAGGGGAAGGATGGGAGGGGGTGTTCGATTCTGCACTTTAATTGAAACCTCTGAAGGATTTAATCGGCGAAAAGAAACGTCGTTAAAGTAGACTTAAATGGGGCTTTGAACAGGCATCTAAAGGGATAAGACAATGGACAATAAATCTATGTTACATCCCCAATGATGATAAACTAAATTACCTCCCCTAATTGCATAAAATACAGGATAATTGATATTTTAGGACTTTTTTTCTAAACGTTAAAGTAATCACCAAAATTAATAGGATTATTAAAATGGACTTTTTTTTATTTATTTATCGCATCGTATTATAGACAGCTTTCCGTGGATATTACAATGTAAAATTATAAGATTGAAACCAGATTTGTTAGTCCCGATGAGCTGAAGGTCCAGTCTAACAAAACTGGTATTAATGTTATTATTTTTATTTTAATATTCGGGGAAAATTGACTGTACAATGATGCTATACACAGTGGATAAGAACCGGTTCTAATCCAGCAGATATTAATCGGTTTCGAAGCCATACTGGAGAAGACTTGCCAGGTTTAATTTGATAAGACTAGTACCCAAAGTTTTAAAGCTCAAAAACTTTGGGGTCGTTATATCGAATTTTAATTAGAAGTGTATTTTAACCTTTTTAACTCATTGTTTTTATCTACGCAAGGGGTAATTATGTGTATCATCATTGAGGATATATCATATATCAAATGTCTGATCCGTTTAGATCCCTGGCTTTTAAAAACCTTAGATTTAAAGCTTAAATGACAAATCATGATTTTTTTAATAAGCAAAGCTTTTTCATAATTAGGGTCTGTACGTCCATACGTACGTCCCGGTAAGCTCTCTTCGTTAACTTAGGCATGTTAGAATTTTCCTATCAATTTTAAATTTTGGATGATGATTCCTGTTACATTTAAGTACGTTTGGACCAACCAATCAAGGATTAATAAAAATCCCCAAGATGTTTAGCAAACGAATGAGAGAGTTTTTGTAAAACTTTGGGTACCAGGAACTTTATTATTATTATTATTATTTATTGTATCGTATTATTGACAGCTTCTTTCCGCGGATAGTAAAAATTATAAGATTTTTAAAAGCGAAGATTTTCTATAATTAGGGTCGGTTCGTCCGTACGTCTGAGATGGATAGCTTTTTTCATCAATTTAGACATGTTAGAATTGTCCTATCGATTTCAAACTTTGCATGGTGATTCCTGTAGTAGTAAGGTACAATTTAGAAAGCGTAGCAACTGTAAGATCATTAACAAAATGTCCGTACGTCCATTTTAAAGAAGTAGATTTTTTATTTTTATAACAACAAATTTTATGTGATCTAATTATTTGATTGTTCTGATTTTTCGTATACTGATTCCTGGAACAACAAAGCACAATATTTTAAGCGAAGCAACTCTATAATCAATTCCTAAATATGTAAGTATTTCCATGAACATAAACCTGTATCAAGCAGTTTTTCAACAAATTTACTTACAATTTTGCTTCTACTCTTTTACATTTATATTCTTATTATTCAGTTCTGACACTATACAAGTGGTACTGTCTGTTTGTCCTACCGTTTCAGTGCTTCGCTTTTATGAATGTTGTCATCCTTGTTTTTATCTTTTCTTTATTTAGAATATGGGTGAGGAGGAGCGATTCTCTTCACTTATGAACATTTACACTGAATACACAATAGATTTTGCTACAAACCCTTCTGTAGAGATCAACTTTAAAAAGTGAGTGTTGTATATCAAAACCAGGGAACTAAAGGGATAAGACAATGGCAAATGAATTGATGTGCATCCCCAATCATAATACACAAAATTATCCCATCTGTAAATTACAATGTGTGGTTGAAAGGTATGAACACTCAACTTAATAAACCAACTAATCAAAATTCACTAATGTCCACAAAGTTATTAAGACACCGAATAATGAAACTTGAGGGACTAGTGAAAATGACGTGCCCAATTTCCATTGGGAAGATGTCGCGTTTTGAGCCAGGGCCTAAATGTGCCACAGTAACGATGTTGCAATATCTGATGCATGACACCAAGAGAAAGAGTAGAACGAATTTCTTGGTCTCTGAAAACAGATGCGCAGTTTTACTTATCTAGACATAGGTTGTGCAAACAAGGGTTATCATTTCGTTGTTACTTAACCTTTACAGGGTAGCTTTTTCATACGGGCGAGGCTGCTGGTCATCAAATTCCAAAGTCAAGTCTAACAACCCAGGATAGATAAGAGGAACCGAATCAATCCTTTTTTTTACAGGATCGTTGTATGACAAGATCTCATTTTAATTTGTCTGTAACTATGGACGGCAATCAGACGCACATCTGTAAAAGATCACTGCAGCTGTAAGAGATAAATTAATGATGTTTTTATCAATAATCCCACATTATTGGGTGTCTTGAAGTTTAAAAATTGATTGTGGTCTGACTAATTATAGGTCGATTTTTAGTTACTTTTACAATTAATTTTCACATACCTTTGGTATTAATATATACAATAGACCGACTCAAAATGCAAAAAATTTTGGCGCGCAATTCTAACCCATTTCTTTTGAGATATAATGACTATTAATACCCAAAAAAGTGTTCTGGTAGCTTTTTTCAGCAATATGTCAATTTCGATTTTCATGGGGAAGATTTTTTTGTTCTTTCAAAGTATGGCTTTATATACCTCCCTGAATTCGACTTGAAGAGTACATTAAAAATAAAAAAAACAATTCTTAAAATATTGACCCTAACAAAAGTTATCCTCAAAAAACCATCAAAATCAGCTGATTTCGCTAAAACGGCCAAAATTGTCAGTCTTTTAAGGATAGCTCTGTCTATGATCAAAATCTTTTAAAATCGTTTTTTGATTCTTAGTCTACTCTTCAAGACGGATTCAGGAAGGTATATAAAGCAATACTTTAAAAGAAAAAAAATTCTCCCCCAGGGGGGGACCCTTCCCCTTTTTTATGAAAACTGAAATTGACAATTTGCTGATACAAAGCTACCAGAACACTTTTTTTGGTATCAATGGTCAGAATATCATAAAAGGAATGGGTTATCATCCTTGTATGTTTTATTTAGGCCTGTTCACATATGGGGTATGGCATTGTTCCTGCCAAGATTTAAAGCAGCCATCACTTTGAAAATGAGAATAAAGTTTGACAAATCTACAGTAAGGTACATAATTATCTTCATAGTAACTTTATATACTGAATAGCCTTGAACCTGGCCTATTCAATATGTAAGGTTACATATATCCTATCCTGTAGTAGGATTTTCCCCCCTTTTTATATCCCTTCAAATAGAGATCACCTAAATACTAGAGGCATAGCCACCTGAATATACATATTGTATTAATACTTTTTTTAATTGGTTTGTCCAAAAAAATTAATTATTTTCTAACAGCAATAAATATAAGAGGATTGAATGCGATTATTGGATAAAACTTACTAAATGTGTTTTTTTAGCAGGTAATGTCAATGATAATTTACAAAATTACCCCTTCAAATAGATTAACTATAGAGACTACAAGTTTGGAACTAACAACTCAAAATTTGATAAAAATACCCAACGCTTTTTTTCTACAAATAAGATTATGTGGTTATAATACTTTGGGTACCAGTGTAATGTAATGTTCTGAGCATTTTAGTGATTGGATAAACCCGGTTCCTGCCGCTGAATCAACTGACCCTATTTCTGGATATTTTGAATTTACAATTGATCCAGGTATAGCTACGCATAGTACTATTTTTTTAATATCAAAGTTCCCTCTCAAGTATAGAACTCACTGCCTCTAATTGGATTAGAAGTAAATTAGAAATAAGGTAAGGGGGGGGATACTTCAAAAGGCAAAAGGGAAAGCATTAAACATTGAAGTTACATTTCCAATTTTTAAATAAAAATTCTCCAAATTTAATATGAAAAATCGCCGAACTTTAATTTTCTAATTATGATTCAGCAACAAGTTTGGATTCTGCCGGCCTGTATCATTTCAAAAGGCCTGAAAATGCCAATATCCCCGTTCATTTCTCTGCAACCACGGTTGAGTTGACATACGTCTCTGGAGTTACAGACTTTTGCGTAGATTTCTTAGGTAAGTTTTTAGTAGCATAGCTATTCTATAAGTCAATTTTTCTATCCATAAACCTGTGGAGAAAGCTTTATTAAGCTGTTATTTATGATGGATTACTGAAATTTTACAATCAATTTTCTCGGCAGGCCTGTCTGTCATACTCTAAAAGACATTTAGTTTATGTAGGAAAAGTGTGATTGACTCGGCTGTTATCATAAATAGACAGCTGAAGATTTTGCTAACAACTGAGTATTAAATCTATAATTATCTTGGTCTGCCAGCACATCTTATTTGTTGTTTTTTTTACATTAGTCCTCAAAGGTTTATAATAACGTTTTCTTATTCGTTGGCTTAACGACTTTCTTTTGATTGGTTGCTTAAATTAGGTCAGTGTTCAAACGTTTCAACCATTAGTTTTAATCTACAGAAAGGGGTAATTTTGTGTATCAGTGAGGATGTACATCAATTTATCAGTCATTGTCTTAAAGGTACTTCTAACTAATTAACATATCTGTATGTCAGTATATTCAGTTTGATTAGGTCAGAGCTCCATTGAATAATGATAATAAATCTAGGAATGTATTACGACCATGATGATGCTCTAGCTGGTGAAGGTCCAGTGAATAATAATAATAATGAATCTAGGAATGTATTACGACCATGATGATGCTCTAGCTGGTGAAGATCCATTGAAAAATAATAATAATAATGAATCTAGGAATGTATTACAACCATGATGATGCTCTAGCTGGTGAAGATCCATTGAATAATAATAATAATAATAATGAATCTAGGAATGTATTACGACCATGATGATGCTCTAGCTGGTGAAGATCCATTGAATAATAATAATAATGAATCTAGGAATGTATTACGACCATGATGATGCTCTAGCTGGTGAAGTTCCATTAGATAATCCTCAAGGAGCTACTGGAATATTAATTGGAGATGTGGTCTCTGCAGGTATGTATATTTTTATTCTTGTTTTTCTTAGTCATATACTTTAAAAGTAACTTGTTGTTATACAACCCAAAATGTGCCAATTTCAGAAAACGCTTTATTTTTTTTTATTAAAAACTGTTATATTTTTTTTGTTTTATAACTACCAATCAATAGATTAATAAGAATATATTTTGATATTGTATATATGTCACAACTAAATTCATCTTGTCCCAAAAGATATTGCTTTATCCCCAAAAAATTGGTCATTAATACTTTTTCTTTTTATTAATAAAGTTGAATGTGGATGTTCAAGTATCCCTAGAACCTTCAAAAAGCATAGGCTAAGGTCAACCATCTCAATGTAATCACCCGTAAAAAAAGTCCTCTGTCCTATTGTGTTTTGTAAATCTTAAATTTATTTATATAAATTTATCAGCAATTTTAAAATCAAAAAGTAACCCAATTTCAAAATGATTAGGGAAAAAATAATTTATAAAATTTTATACATTTATGGTTTAAAACATTTTTTCAGTCCATTGCAAATAGCATGTCGATTTGGCTGTTTGATGCACATGTTGACAAATATCTCAGCTCTAAAACATTTAATTTAAAGTTAGCTTAATTTTAAATAATAAAGTATAATCATATATTATTTGACTAATGATATATTAAACAAATGATATCATTAATGAAACAGTAAAAAATTGATTTAAAACAATAATTATTCAATCCTACCTACAAAATATGTTTTTGTATTTTGTATTCACACAAACATCAAAACACTTCACACAATCTATACAAAAATATTTATTATAAAGTTTTAATAAAACAAGAAATTTAATCTAAATACTCTATTCAGGGACAAGGGAATCAAGGACAAACAATTTTAATTGGAAATTTCCCCACAACCCCCTTCCCCTTTTCCTCCCCTTTTTACCCACCCATCTTCAGTTAAATGAAACGCTTCAAAGGTTTTCGTGATTTTTTGTAGAAAACTTTAAAAGGTTCCGTGATTTTTTGTAGAATTTATTGTTAGAAAAGATACCCCTGACTTTATTAGATAATTCAAAATGTAATACTTTTACTTTATACAGAGATCTTAATTGTTAAAACATAGATGAAGAATTAATGAACAATCTTATATTTGATAAAAAAATATTTCCTCTTATATAAATTAAAATTTTTGTTTCAATGTTTGGACACTGTTTGTTTGTACCACTCAATCAACATTAAGTCCGCAAAGTTTTGAAGGCAATGATTTAGAGAATTATAAAACATGGGACATAGAATCAGGATATTAGCAAATAATTCTTAATTCCACCATTCTTCAGATGCATTTCAAAACTAATATTAGAAACACCATGCACTTACTTACTCCCAAACTTATGTTTGAAAATAATAATATTAAATTTACCTACTCTACAAGCAGTAATTTTTCTTCTAGCAAATGATTCTCCTTCTAAATAATCTTTGATATTTTCTGTAGTAGTCTTTATTAACACAACCAATTACAACTATTAAACATCCAATGATCTTCAGTGGTGTGTGGTATGTTGGTGTCAGCAAGCACCCTCTCCTACTTGTAGATACCTGAGGTGAATTCTTTAAAAAAAATTGCCTCACTAAAATCAGTGAGGCTCACTAAAAATTTAGAGGGGATAAATTTTGCCTCACTAAAATTTTAGTAAAGCAAACTGATTTTAGTGAGACAAAAGTTTTTTTTAAGAATTCACCTCTGCTCTTATTTATTTTTTTATATTCAGCAAATATGGTGTTGTTAAATAAAAAAGATTTTAACTAAAAAAAAATGGCAGAAAATCTACATTTATTTATAAAGCTTTAATAAAAACCTTATTTACTAAGAACTATATCTTACTAATTTTTTAAGACTGTAATATTGGTTTTTCCTGCTCTGTAGTTGACCATGTTGGCAATTCTTCCTCCCACTTTTTTGCTAATGCTAAATAAAACTATTTTTATAGTGAAGCTACTCTATAATTCACAATGCCCGTCTATCTGTCTGTCCGTCTGTCTGTTAGACATGAAGTTGGTGAAACGTGATTTTCTCGGCTCCTATAAAAAAAGAAGGCTGAAACTTTGTGATAATTATTCCCATCATTAGGCGTATAATCAACTGTAAAATATCCATGGCGGTTGGACTGCCATTTTGCAGGTTTTTTTCCAAGGGACTAATGTTAAGGTTACCTAAAATAGGAAACCCAATCGTCTTATTATTTATTAGGATCATAAGCTTCAGACAAAAAAAAACTTATATAATAAAAAGATAAAGTTAAAATATTTCATTTTAATTTAATTAAAAATTACCATCTAATGTCTCATTGGAAAAAGCTGGGATTTCATTAATTTCTATGTCATACTCATCTTCTTCAGTTTCTGTAGTTTCCTCTGATTCCTCATAGCCATAGTCATAACCATAATCTCCTGTACTCTAAATAAATCATAGGATCAAATTAGAATGTAGAAGAAAATATTGTCACTTTTACCAGAGAGGGGGGATTGATTTTAGATGGGTCAAAATCTTTAGGTAGTTTTGATTGGTTGGTTCAAATTTAGCAGTGTATAAATTTTTCAACCAAAAAGTTTTTAATAATACATAATTGAAACTTTTCATTTTTGGGTATGAATACCCATTTATTGTCAATTACCTTTTCCAAAATGTCTTAGACTAGTGCAAATTAAATTATCAAAAAAAGCTGCTTTTTTATGAACTTGGTAAATTTTAGCCATTAAAGTTTTGATTGTGTAGGCCTGAGCTAAATTCAGATCTTTTAGTAGCGAATCTACTCTATAATTCACTTTGTCTGTCCATCAGTCAATCCGCAAAGCTATTGGGAAAGCTTGAATTTTCTCAGCTCCTATTCAAGATAGACTGCTCATTTTTTTAGGGATTAAACAATAAACACTTTCAATTCTACAAATTTGAACTAAGTTTCATCAAGATTTGCCCAGTAATTGGGGTGCTATACCGATCCCTAGATTTTTAGGTTATCGTGATTTTCTCGATTCCTACTGAAACTTTTAGGGATTAAATATCTTTACATTTTACATATTTCCATAATCTTTCATTGAGATTTGCTTATTGTTTGGGGTGCTAGATCGATTTCTAGATTTTTAAGTTTTTATGATTTACAGGACTCCTATTCAAGATAAACGGCTGGAATTTTCAGGGATTAGATAAGTTTATATTCTACAAATTCTAACATAGCTTCATTAAGATTTGTCTATTGATTGCGGCGCTAGATCGATTCCTAGATTTTTTGTCTTTTGTTATTTTAAAGGTTTTGTGATTATTAAGTTTAAAGTATTTTGATGACACTGGTCTATATTTAATTTTTCCTAATATCCATCAATAATTTTTGAGCTTCGCTACTTATGGATGCTGTTGTCCTTGTGTAATTTAGAGAAAGGCATTTTCAAAAAATAAATTTTAAGACAAATAGAAAGACATTCAACTTCTAATGTATATATATTACCTGACATAAAGTTATAAAGGTAATGAGTAAGAATATCTCTAACTTCATTTTTGTATCTCTGAAAAAAAAGTGTTACATAATTACGTCTCTAAAGAAAAAATTCAACTAACAAAAAGATCTGGTTTGAAAGTATAACCAAACAAGGATGACAACATCCATAAAAGCGAAGCACTGAAACAGTAGGACAAACGGACATTAACATTTGTATAGTGTCAGAACTGAATAATCAGAA
>LS051865.1:18137-31659 GCA_900241095.1 Acartia tonsa | reverse complement strand
CCCCCCCCCCCCCCCCCCCCCCCCCCCCCCCCCCCCCCCCCCCCCCCCCGCCCCCCCCCCCCCCCCCCCCCCCGGGCGCCCCCCCCACACGGAGGGACCTACACCTGCTGTGCCGTAACCCTTCGTGACTATTCTTTACCCAATATAACCTTATATAACCTAACCAAGGGTAAAATAAAAATACAAAAATACTCTCATCCCGCCTATTTTCAATTTCTTTCAAAGTAAGGAGGAGGGACGTTTTTATCTGTTATCGACTAGGCACCTTGTGGGAAACCGTTAAGCAGACCAAGATTTTGTTTCATAGTATTCTACTTTGCATTTTTTTTATGAAATTGTAAACTTTTCCTCCTTTATGAACAAAAAATAAGTACTTTACCTAAAAATAGTTATTTCTCGCATTGTATTATAAACAGCTTTCCACGGATATAAAATGTATAATTACAATATTAAACTTCTTTTTTTATGCCATGAGATGCCGAAGGCACGGGCTAGAAATGGTTTTAATCTTATGATTGTACATTGATATATTCGTAGAAAAATGTATTTAATACGATGCTAGAAATAGTTTTTTTCGAATGGATGAGAAACGGTTCTAATCCACCGGATATAAATCAGTTTCGAATGAATACGAGAAAATTGTTTAGATATTAAGTATTATTTACAATATACAATTTGGTAACATACATTTAAATTAAGAATTGCGTAGAATTAGAATAGATTAGCAGATTTTTTCATTTGGATAATTTTTCATCTAGCATGTATCTGAAATTTAGATCAACATTTAAAAGTTTAAATTTTTTATTTTTAAGCATGGAAATAATTTTAAAAAAATATATTGATATAATATATATATAAGGTTGTAATATTTTAGATGAAATATGATTATCATCTTATTACTAATGATTTTCATTGCATGGTATTTTTGTTTAGATCATAGTTTTTATATTGCTTTTATTATAGTTATGTAAACTTTGAGTGGAACACATAATCGTCAAAAGTTTTTGAATGCTGAATTGTTTCTGGTTTAGAGAGTCCTTAAATAACATAATATGCTATTCACCTTAAGCTTCCCTGACAAGAAGAACCTAACCTTTCCCGCCTAAAACATTACAAAAGTTCCACTTGAAGTTACATTTAAAATAAAATAACATTTTGTAATTCAAAAACTATTTTTAGCAAACTGCAAGAGACCGAGGTGAAAGCCTTGAGCAACGCGACAACTCCCCAGAGTCCAGGCTCCCCCTCGGGAGGCCGTGGTAGAGGACGGGGACGGGGTCGTGGACGTGGAAGGGGACGTGGGGGCTCTGCGGGTACCCCCACCACACCCACTCCAAGCGAACCAACAGGTATAGTTTCCATCTACCATTTTGTACATTTAATTTCCTAACCCCTGAACCTAGATCTATTACTTATCTATTCTATTCTATGTAGATAGGTATATTTGACTGTGTTTTTTATTAACCAAATTAAAACCCTATCTGCTGTTCTTACCTTTAAATATTATACCCTACCCATCTATCTACCTAGGTTCACCTACCCCCGCCCAGAACAATGGTCCACTACAGCCTGGGCAGCCAGCCACAGCCGTTTCACCAGCTCTAGCCGCCACAAATGGAACTGCCGTGCCACCATCAGCCGCCACCTTGAGTCCGAAGCCACCGAACGGGTCTGCTAACCCCAGCCCACAAAGACAACCTTCCCCAGCTCAACAACCACCACAGGTTTTAATTTTTAAAAATTCTTTAAAATAAAAGATAAATTTTTGAAAAAACAAAAGCTGACCCAAAAAAACTTTTTAATAACAACCTAGAAAAATCAATTTCGGCATGGCATTTATTACGTCAAGTAGTTTTGGCGGGAATTAGGATGCTTTTTTGAGGACATGAAATCAATTTTGGCGGGAATTCTATGAACATTGGATTTGGCGGGAAATTAATAAGATATCTTGTCTTCAGGCCTCACCACAGCCGGCAGCTGTAGCAAAGTCACCACAACCCCCACAACAACAACAGCCACCACCACAACAGCAACAACCACCTAAACCTGTTCCTCAACAACAACCACCACCACAACAGCAACAACCAAAACCGGTTCCGCAGCAACAACAGCCACCACCACAACAACAACAGCCAAAACCGGTTCCCCAACAGCAACAACCGCCACCACAACAACAGCAGCCACCGCCACAGCAACAACCTGGAGGACCAGGAGGTAGAGGTGGAGCTCAGCCTGTCAGAGGTGCACCTGCAGGTATTCATTTCTTCCTGATTTATTGGCGAATTTTACAATATCAAAATCACAATTTCTTAAAATTTAGTATTTAATCTAGAATGTTGAAAAGCTAAATTTAGGTGTCTTCCACCAATCCATGTAACCCTGATAGTAGTAACTCATAGCTCAGTGATTAATACTTCATACTAATACTACCGCTAGTTCTCCATTGTCTTTTTATAATTAGTATTATTTTCATACTTTTGGTTGGGCCATATAATTAACCTCTCACCCCCCCCCCCCAAACCTTCACCCGCCTTTAAGATATTTTTTGGGAAATAACCGACAATTATATCCCCCCTCCTCCCTGCAATTTTTATTTTCTTTAAGTCTAATTTGAAAATATGTTTAGGCCGAGGAGGTGCTCCAGCCCCGAGGGGAGGTGCTGCCCCCGCCATGAGGGGAGGAGCTACCCAAGGAGCCCCCGCCCAGAGAGGTGGAGTCAATCAAGGTAGGGCCATCAACAAGGATATGTTTATTGTTTAAACCAAAACAACAATTTTTAGAACAAGGCAGGTATTAATAATTTTCAATCTTAGGCTCAGGGTGGGTTTTAATTTCGAAGATTTAAAAAAATTTATTGTAGAGTTGAAATTAAAAAACTGTAATTGAAAGCAGTTTTTAATTATAATATAATAAATCATTTACGCGTAGAGATTATTTTTGCCTTGTTCTAAAATTTTGTTATGTAATAATTGTTATTTTTCGTAATAATTATGATAACCAAAAGTAATGTACAGAGGTCTTCAAAATATTAATATTTTATCCTCAAATGTTGTGTATATATACATAAATTTAGATATTCTACCAAAGGGAAAACTTTTTGGCCTCTTATTAATTCTACTAATATTGTAAACATACTTAGTCTCAATTAAAAGCTTTAAAACTAGTTAAGGCCAAAAAATATTTTATATTTGGGTGTATGATCTATTATTTTTTTTCTTATATTATCTTATTTTCTTGTTATATATTATATATGTCAAAATAGTTAAGCATTTTTCTGCTTTAAATTGTTAAGCAGCATTAATATATTTTTTTTTTTAATTAAGATTTTCCAAATTAGTTTTTTTCTTCTTTAAAAGTCTTTTTCTAAAGTCACAAAAAATGTAAAAGATATAACATCTTAGAATCCATCTCATTAAAACACTAAATTTTTACCAAATATTGATAATAAGGAAAAGAAAACAATTTTCTAGGTCATTAAAAGGTTTTGTAGGAATTGAACAAAGAACCTTTCTTTACTCTTAAAATCAATATCAATGTGTGACTTTTGAAATATTCTAAATAGGCCCCATATATAAATGTTAAATTAATTTCATATTTTACTATGTACATATTTTTGTTATGATCGAATTTGGATAGAAAAATTATAGACTGATTATTTAAATAGAAGTCAAATGAATGTAAAAATCTTTAAAGCTTTTCTAAATTGCTTATTAAAACTATGTCAATAATCCTAAATTTGATCATTATATAACTAGATTAGAAATTTTTTCTCCTTTTTTGCTTCTTATCACTAATCTTAATGTTCCATGTGTTAAAAAGACAAACACGGTATAGTATGTAGCATTTTTTCATCATTATTATGTTAAGTTTAGCATTTAAGTTCTTTTTACCTCTCTCTTTTAAATTTTAACCTCTGGTTGTTAAATAATAAAGAATAATAATATATTTAGCCCCCCCACGCGGCGGCGTCCAACAAGGCCCAGGGAGGGGCGGAGCCCAACCAGCGCCCGGGAGGGGAGGAGTCCAACAGGCCCCACCACGGGGCGGTGCCGCGCCAGCCCCCGTTCGGGGAGGCGCACCGCAGCAAGGCCCCGCGCGAGGCGGGGCTCAGCAGCCGGGAGCACCGGGAAGGGGCGGAGCTCAACAGCAGCCCATGAGGGGCGGAGCTCAACCCGCCCCCGCCAGAGGAGGTTAGGATTTAGATTAATAGATGAATTATTGGCTAAGCTATTCAGTTTATATATGCAAGAATGCTATTATTACAGGGTGTTTGCATACAGGCCTACAGACCTTTGTCTGGCCACTGCACCAGAAGTTGGACAGGATGGCTGACTAGCCCAGGTTCCAACTCACCCTGTCCGCTAGAATTAAGTTAAAGCTATTCAGCATTCTGAATAGCTTAGAAAATACAATTTTGAATAAAAATTAAAATCAATAATAATGTCTTAATTAATAAGATAGGATATTAAGAATTTAATTTAGAAAAGGTAATAATAAATATTATTTTAGGAGCTGCCCCACAGCAAGCAAGGGGCGGAGCCCAACCTATGAGAGGGGGTGCTCAACCCCCCAGAGGTGCTGTACAACAGGGTCCAGCCAGGGGTGCTGCTCAGGTATTGTACAATAGCATGCTGTAATTGTTATTAACTGATATATCTTTACTAGATTTCAAAGTATGTTTGAGATTGAAAATTTTCCAATTTTGATAATACTTTGATTAATAGTTATAAGTGTAAGTTTAATGCAAATCATTTATATGATGCAAAAATATTGACTGTTTTCAAAAATAAACAGGTAGGGAGAGGACATTGGACTGTAAATTGTTATGGTAATAAAAATTTTATGATAACATCACACATTTGCTTGCTGAAAACTTTGGGTACTTTTATTAGAGCTTTCTTGGTTTAGACTATTAGTGTCCAACCTAATACCAATAATTTTAATCTATGGATGGGATAATTTAGTTCTTAATCATTGTGGATGTCCTTCAATTTATCGTGCATTGTATTATCCCTTCAGAAACCTGACAATTAGTTTTTTGTTACAAACATTATTGTTGATTTGAATTTTCAGGGTCCCGCAAGAGGCGGTCCCGCAGTTCGCGGGGCTGCTCCCCCACAGCGGGGCGCTCCACAGGCCCAACGTGGCCGTGGAGGCGGACCAGGTGCCCCCGGAGGACCACCACCACAAGGCGGTCAGCCTAGACAACCCGGACAGCCAGGAGATCCATTGGTAAGTAAAACTAAAACAGGATGTACGACAGGGCTCGGAAAATAGGTCGTCAAAAAACACCTTTTTATCTAATGTGAGAAAAAGTATTAGCATAAATTCAATTCAAATAGGAATTCAGCTGTTTTTTTTGTATTTCAAAGTCACTCTTTTCGGAGGCTGACTATTGTATTTCGAGACCTGTTAAATATCTAAAAAAAAATGGCAAAGGGCTTTCAGTTAATTGGCTTCATGAATTATCAATTCTTTTTAATTGAAGTAAAATAAATGTATTGATATCTTTAAAGTTTTCTTTAAAAATTGGTGTTTTAATTCTTTATGTCAATCAACTTTAAGTCCTTTTTTATCAAAACAAAATAAGCCCCAAACTGTAATAGCAATCAAATAAAAATATATATATAATAGGGCCAACATTCAATGATGTGCTTTGGCTATATTTCTATGAAAAAAAACGGCACACGACATTAAGCATTGAAAATAATTAGGGTTTTCTAACAACTTACTACATAGACTATATGAATATTCCTTAGAATATTTTAGTCTACAAGTAAATTAACTAAATGTTGTAATAGCTGTTATAAATCATATCATATTATCATACCTAAATTAATGGATATAAAAAAAAACATGTTTAGCCTAATGTTGTGATGTAAAATTATACAGACGTGGGTATGAGTTAATTTTTGTTTTCTTATTCGGTTATTATTCTATTCTCTTTGTAATGTTAATTCAAAAGTTAGATATCATTCTTATTACATGATAGGTGAATTCTAAAATATTTGTTATTTTTCTTTTTAAAAAAGGCTAATTTCAGATTAAGCAAAAGTTGTGTTTAGATTATTTGATAACTTTTTTAAAAAGCATAACTAATACTTGATAAATATTAGGTTTGTAGCTGATATTAGATAATATATATAAGTTATAAGATAAGATTATCATCTTTGCATTATCAAAAAAGAAGTATTCAAAAAAAATCTCTATTTGAATAAGATTTTTAGTTTAAAATAATATAACTTTAACTTAAACTGTGGATATTTTTATTGTATCTATAAAAAATAACGTCATACTTGCCTACCATTGGTCAATTAAAATGTATATTGGCCTACAATTAGTAGTTTAGTCTGTGTATTAGCATATCATTAGTCATTTGTCTTGGATGACATAAGTTTTTTAAGGGCACAATAAAGAGCTTCTTAAACTTTGTTCTATGAAAGAGAATAGCAAAATATCCATTTAAGAAAACAGTAATTTATTGATTAGCCAGGCTGTAATAATATGTTATATAATATAAATTTATATTATATATTATCTGTGTGTAAATGTTCTCTCTTACATCCTAGGGACAAGCAGGCCATCCATAGGTAAATCAAATACAATATAGATAACAGACAGAAAAAGCCTCTTTTTTACTCTCAATAGCATTTAATTGAAAACACCCCTTGCTTGAATTAGAGTTAGGTTAAAACAGAGGTTTTATAAAAATAAGGCATAAAGTTTAATTACTAATTTTTTTGGATTAAAATTTGGATATTTTTTATAGAAATTCAATAGTTTTTGATTGAAAATAAGTAAAACATAACCTCAAACTCATACTGTATATTTTAAAATTATTTTGGTTTCATTTTTAAACATAACATCTTTATTTGTAGCAATGCTTTGAATCTTTTTCTTTGTTAGTGATTAAACTTAGCTTTTTATAAAATTTTAGTTTAGCCTAACTTCTATTTTAAAGGGGTGTGTTTGAGCACAATGGTTATCCGCAGATTTTTAGAATATTTTCATAATTATCACAATATGATATTAATATGATAGAAAAATATATTATTTTTAAACTTTATTAAGACAAAAAAGTTTATTCTCACCCCATTTATTTTCCTTGTGCACTAAGACTTGTAAAAGATAGGACACAGTGCTTTTTATATTTATATATCATTTAACCTTGCATTTTTCACAAGGTTATTTAATATCAATTTATCCCATACAAATAATTTATAATTTAAACATAGATTAAAAATGAAAGATATAGCTTTCTAGGGGTTTCTTTTTTTGTGAAAAAAATATCTAATTATAATAGAAAATAAACAATTTTAACAATAAAGGTGAAATGTAAAATTAACCAGAAAATTGATGAACCAAAAATTACAATTCATGATTGGAAAAATTTTAATATAATTTAAAATGGTATTATTTATACCTAATCAAACACTAAATTATGTTACTTGATAATGATAGGATAAGAGCTAGGTTTAAACAACAATTGTAGAAATCTAACTCGATTTATAACTTTTTGTCATTTCTTATAGGTATTTTTTTCTGAATATAGTAAAATTATTTTTGATAGAAAATCCTCATATATTCAAACTTTTCATATGAATTTAATAGTTTTAAACTATAAGACATTATCTATAATTTTGGTATACATTTACATATATCCCTTTTTTATTAATCATTAATTATAGCCCAATAATTTTCCTTATCATTATTATTAGTATAATTTGTTTTTACTTTTTTCTCCTATAGGCGGATGCCACAGTAAGTATCAGTTTATTAAGTTTTTTTTATATTATTCTTAGAATATACAGTATGTTTATTTTCTGGTTTCAAAATGGCTGTGAAATTAACCCACTTAACCATGATATATATCAAGAACAACTAATAATTTTTCATTTGTTATTAAATTTTTTAAAATTTTTATCAAATGCAAAACTTGAGCATTTTCAAAACTGGCCAAAAGTCTTCAACATTAATTTTTTCATCATTTACATTATGTTCATATTTGATTTACAAAAGTAAAAATTTCAACAATTTTTTGTTTCTTCATGATAGTTAATTTAATGAAGGAAAAAAATAAACTTGATTTCAATCAAAGGAAGTGGTTATTATAAACAAAAACTTTAAAACCATTAGATAAGTTGATACTGTATTTGTGCATACTTCCTTTACTGTATGCATAACTTACTACTACTGTCCTTTATCTATTATTTTCAATAATTTAATATCAAATTTAGTTAGAATAATGATTTTCAGATCAAGATTTTCTTCACCAATAACAAAAATAAAATAATTTGGGGTTGTTGGTTTTTTTTGTGATAGAAAATCTTCATCTTTGAATAATTAAATTGAATAAACTAGCATACAAATTGCTTAAACATAATTTTAGAGTTTATTAGGTTTTATATCATATATTTCAATTTCTTATAATATAATCACTTTCATTTTCTTTTTGTGGGTTTAATATAGTTATACTATATCAATAAATTCCTTTCATAAAATCAATTTAAAATTTGGGTTAAAAAAGTAAAAAAATAACTGAACCTTGATAAAAGGAAAAGTCAAAATAACTTATGCTCCCTGCTTTGAATCACTGTATTTACAATAATTAGCCAACATCAAGACAAGGCTAATTAGTTTTACTATATTTTAGATCTGATTTTTATCATTTTTACTTTGAATACAAAAATTTAAATATTAAATTACAAGGCCATGAAAATTTTGTGTAAAATTGTAAAAATCAGTAGCTTATAAATTAAATTAAATTTCTAGAGCTAGACCAAAATGGAACATAGCAATACATCTTTATTTTCATTTGTGAATATTATAAAGGACAAACTTATAGTACACAGTTCCTTTCTTTAAAACCACAAAGTGACCTTTCAACTCATTAAAAATGTAAATAAATTAACACCTTAAATATATCTAAAAGAGAGTTCCTGAAAGTTCCTGAATTATTTCTTATTAAAGTGGGACACATAAATCATATAGACTTCTAATATGTGGGTACAAGTAACTTGTTTATTATTATTTATTATTTATTGGTTATTATTGTAGCCAAGGATATAAATCAAGATCAAATTAAATTTGTATTTAATATTTCTTCTTACCCTCTCTTTTATTTGCTTTCCAATAGATAATTTTCATTATCCAATACTATACAAAGAATGCCTTGAGTTTTCATATTTTATCATTTGTTTATTGTTTAATTACTTTAAAAATGAGGAGATTAAGATCAGTAATTTTTTTTATAGTTCTTTTAATGGCCAAAGGTAAAGAAATCTAAAATTTAGTAGAAAAAATATGATCTTGTTCTTATTCTTCTTATTTTAAATTTTTATGTAAGTAAAGTCATAGTGTATTTGTAGTCATTTGGCAAAAAATGGGAAGAAAGTGATCTTTGATTTATTTTCACTTTTGAAATAAAGAAAAGTTTTTCCAAATCTGCTAAATGATTACAAAATTTCTAAATGAAATGACTGAGTGTTTATTCTTGCATGTTTTTAGGGTGCGTTGCTGGGTGGAGCCGGCCAGGCTGCCAACGCCGCACAAAATGTCACCGGCAACGTTGGCGGATTTTTCAAGAGCTTCTTCTAATCAGCTGTTGATGATCACATGACCACTCCCCCCTACTCTTGTTATGATGAGCTCCTTCCCAGCACACAGAAACACACCACTATCTTCCCAATTATCCCCCGGTTACCCCCCAAAGTCAATCCTGAGCAGCTTTTTTGCAATCAGCTGATTCCACCAACATTTTTGTTGTCCAATCAGAACATGCCTTCTACACTAACTTTGCTTCCATTGGTTGACACTTAACCAATGACAGGGCAAGTTCCATTTGTTCTATTTGCAACTAAGGCTGTGATTGGCTGATTTTGATAGGATAAAGTAAAGCTGCTTTAATTGGTGAGTGCAACCTATGCACTGCCATAGACAAAGTCATGATAAGCTTGGCCATTACTATAATATCATAAAGTGATAAAATTCATTTTAAACAATGAAAAAATTGGCAAGTATGAGATAAAGCAAAAAGTACTTCCAGTGAAAACAAAAACTCTATGAAGAAAAAAAACTATAAGTTATGTTAAATTTTAGCTTAGTTTAAATTAAAGACAATTTGTTAAAAGTTACCTAAATAAAAATTTTATCTAGAATTAAAGAATCTAGTCAGTGTTCACATAGAGAAATGATAAATCTTGCAATATTTACTGCCAGACAACAACAACAAATAAACACCAGAGTTTAAATAAAAATGACACAACACCACCACGAACCAAAACCAAGTTGTGTAACAAAAATTGTAGTTTAATTGTTTTGTTTTCCCTTTTTATCATAGCATTTTATTATCATCTGTTTTTAGAGTGAAAGTGAGATATTTGTTTTTAATCAAATGACTCATAATATCAGAGTGCAGCATGTTAAATAAACAATAATAAGGATGAGGTTAAAGCAACCCAGAACAATTATATGCATTGCAATAGCCCATCCTAGACAAAACAAAGGATACATATGATTAGAAATCATAGGTTGGCGCACATCAAATTTGATTCCATGCAATTATTCCTAGTGCCTATACATACATATAATATATTTACAATACATATTATTATTCAATTATTTCTCTCATCTAGTATTATTTTAATATAATGCTTTCCTTTAATAATTGCAAGCTTATGAAATTGGACAATTAATTGCATTAGCTGTTATTCAATTCTTTATCTAAAAAAATACAAATCAAGGCAGTGTATAACAAGGAGGTAATGAAAAAGTCAGAAGAACTTCCAGAAAGGTTACAGAGATGATGGTCATGCTGTCTGCCTGGTCCCTGGGCTCCCTGGTCGGTCACATGGAGTTCAACTCATGGTGAGAAAGCATGTTGTCATTCTGTAACTCTGTCAGATAATATTTGCTGATGTTATAATGTTAGTATCAAATGTTATCTAAATATTAACTCAATGTGTGTGAACTAAACAAATGACAAGAAAACCCTATGTAAAAACAAATAAAATTTCTTAGTGATTTTATGAAAAAAAGCAAAATTATTACCATAAGTTGCAATTGTTAATTTAGTTAAAATATTTGATAAATAAGAACTAAAAATGATAATCAAACATTAATTATCAGAGTGAAGCTGATCAAAGAAGTTTTGAAGATTTTTCAAGCTCTTCTGATGATGGCGGAAATGATGACAACAATACAACACTTAACTCTTCTTCTGATACTACTGAAGGAGCTGATGAAATAATTGACACAGATGATGATTTCATGGAACTTGAACAGGATATCAAACCATTGGAACAAACAGCAGTTGTAGATAAAGATTATTATGATGATACCAAAGTTAAAGTTGATTTGAGTAAGGATAACTTTACAGAGCATGAACCAAAACCTTTTGAAGATAAAGATATACAGCAACATAATGTTTTAGAGACCCCAAAAAGTCCCCTATCAATGAAAGATCCTAAGAGTCCAACCTTTATTGGGCAAAAATCAAAAAGTTCCACACTGTTGGGCCACGAACCAAAGAGTCCAAGCGGATTTGTCAGCTCTCCAAGCCCAACATTTCTAGCCCACGACCCGCGGAGTCCAAAGAGTCCACTACCCTGGCATATTGATGCAAAGAGTCCAACCTTTTTGTGTCGCGACTCTGCAAGTCCAGCCAGTGAAACTAGAAGTGAATGTGAAAGTCAAGCAAACATTCCAGGTATGGTTCAGATAACATCTCGAAGCAGAAGAACGAATACAACAATGACTATGAAGGATGTGGCTTTTCTAATAGGTAAGATTTTGGTATTATAAGTGCTGCAGCTACTTTTCAACTAGGCTATATATGTACGTCACATACAAATTTGCTATATAAAGACTTGTATGAACTCTTTATTTTCATTTTTAAAAACAGGTCATAATATTTTCTCAATGTTTTATAAATCTGAAGTATTATTTAAATAATTAGAAAATGTTTATTTATGAAACACGTCTAATAAAACTTTGTAAAAATTTGAATATTATAGTATGTTAAAAGATATAGAATATGTTTCCAAAAAATAACCCCCCTATCATACCTTATTTTTTTAGACAAATTGAAAAGATCGTTGCGCAGTTTGTTTGGGCTAGGTTATTTAGGATACTCAGTAGCTCTGCAGGGGTTAGGCATTGGAAACAAACACGTCTTCTATCATTTTCAATTTATTTCAGGGTGGGATTTTAGTGTTCCATTCGATTTATGTGGGAAAGCACCTAAATGTCCGATCTGATAAAATTTTGTTGTTTAGGAAAGTTGGAAAGTTTGTTAGAAGAAGTCACCGGACATCAGGTTAAGAGTTTTTACATTTTTTTATCCTCTGTCTGGCTATCTTTCTATCCTCTGTCAGATATCTTTCTATCCTCTGTCTTGCTATCTTTCTATCCTTTGTCAGCTCTCTTTCTATCCTCTGTCTGGCTATCTTTCTATCCTCTGTCAGCTCTTTTTCTATCCTCTGTCTGGATATCTTTCTATCCTCTGTCTTGATATCTTTCAATCCTCTGAATGGCCATCTTTCTATCCTCTGTCTTGATATCTTTTTATCCTCTGTCTTGATATCTTTCAATCCTCTGAATGGCCATCTTTCTATCCTCTGTCTGGATATCAGGATGTATAGTTGAAACAAATACACAGTTATTTTTATAAGTAGATCAGCAACAACAAGCCAACAATAGCACTTAAATGAAAAAATTAAGGGAATAGTATAGTTTTAAAGTAAAAGTAGACAAAAATCAATGATTAAATACAAAGTTTTTAATTTGTAGAAGTATTGTCAAGAATAATATATGACATATTGACAGTTTTCAATTTTTTTTTAAATCGTCATTTATGAAGGAAGAAATATTAAATTTCCTTAACTTATTCAGGAGTCAGAAATTAGCTCTTCTATATTTAACTACAGTTTGACTTGAAAACAGCATTTGATATGTAATATTTAATTACATTTTACTAGTTTCATTATAAGTTTACTAGTACAGGATTGCTTCTAGTTTTATATAATAGTATTGATAAATAATATTTTTTATGTATCTTTAATCTAATGTTCAAATTTTAGGACGAAGTAGACAAACTAAATATGAAGATAGCTGAACTCACAGCTAAATTATCTAACAAAGAAGAACACCATGAAAAGGTAAAAAATTTAATGTTTATGAAAATACATTAATTAATTCTAAAGCATTGATTTTTAAAAGCGAAGCTTTTCTATAATTAGGGTCGGTCCGTCCGTACGTCCGTCCGTCCGTAACGGATAGGTTTTTTCGTTAATTTAGGCATGTTAGAATTGTCTTATCGATTTCAAACTTTGCATGGTGATTCCTGTAAAAGTTAGGTACGAGTTAGAAAGCGTAGTAACTCTATAATCATTACCAGAATGTCCGTACGTCCATTTTAAACATGTTGATTTTTTTTACATTTTTAACAACAAATTTGCATGTGACCTAATTATCCGATTGGTCTGATTTTTGGTATACTGATTCCTGGGACAACAAAGTACAA
>LS051865.1:0-14180 GCA_900241095.1 Acartia tonsa | reverse complement strand
AGCAACTCTATAATCAAGTCCTAAAAATGTAAGTATGTCCATAATCATTATCCTGTATCAAGCAGTTTTTCAACAAAGTTACTTAAATTTTGCTTTGACTCTTATACATTAGCATTCTGATTATTCAGTTCTGACATTATACAAGTGTTAATGTCCGTTTGTCCTACCGTTTCAGAGCTTCGCTTTTATGGATGTTGTCATCCTTGTTATTATTAATTTAATAATTATTTCTTATTTTAGGCAAGTTGCTTTAAGTAGTGCAGTTAGCGAAAAAGACGCACATTTAGCTTGGCTTGAGGTAATTATTTTAAAAATCAACATATTATAGACTAGTGCCGCTTTTATATTAAGAACAATATAAATCATACTATAAAAATATATTAAATCATCATTAACATTGTTGCAAATTATATGAATTATCAATTTAAAGATAAATCATTAGAGTAACTTTATCATGATAAATTGCAAAAAAAATTAAGTAATGAATAGATGTCGATTGTATATTATTTTTACTGGAATATTAATGCAAAGTTGGAAGTTTATAGAATAATTATTTAAAGGAAATTGAAAATTATATTTAGTATAAATATGTGTTTCCCCCAAAGTGCTGCCAAGCACAGAAACCTCTTTCCCTTAACCAGCAGCGGGTCAGCCAAGTACTATAATAAACTTACAACCCCCCGCCCCCCCCCCCCTCAACCCTATAATTTTCAACTTATTGCGTGGGTAAGGGGGGGTCTGAGTTCAACAAGGCACTTTGAGAGAAACAACCAATATACAATTTATAATCCCTTTAAGGCTACTGGAGAAGGAAACGTGCACACCATGAGCTCCATTGAAAAATTGAGGAAAGAACGTCGGGATATTTTGAACAGGTAAATTAAATAGATTTAATACCCTAGAATGGCTGTTAGACACAATAATTCTGTCCAACTTTAATACATGTTCCTATCAGGAAAAAAAAATTTGTTTATATCTCGTCACATATGATTTATTTCAATATTACGGACGACGAAATTTTTGAGTGTTGTAATTTTCCGAGAGCTAGATTTATCCTTAATAATTCAACTATTTATAACTGACAGAAAAATTTAATTTAAAAAATAATAGCCCTTGCCCATCAAACAGGTTCTAATTTTCATAACGATCTCTCATTCGTTGGCTTTAAAACCTTTTTATACTCAATCTTAATTTTTTATGTTGGTTAACATTAACATTGTCTTATCCATTAAGATCCCTGTAAAAAATGATATCTGGGTAATTGTAATAATTGTAGAGTGTCTTTATTTCTAGCATTCAGAAATGCATATTGGTTTAACTGATAATTTCAAAAAGTTCTCTGTCTTAAATGACAGTTAAAAAATGATTATTATTCATATGTCAAGAAATGCATTTGCTATCCATTGCAAATTCATCATTTAAAAACAAGAATGACAATTTCAATAAAAGCAAATCTCATTAAAACAGATAGTCGGACAAACGAACAGTAAGAAATATAGAGTATATTTTAAGAATCGATTAAAGAAATTCTTCAATTCAAATTGTTTCTAAATATCCCAGGAACCACCATTTTAAAAATCAAGATAATAGGATAATTGGTGCTAGGACAAACGCAGAAGTCCCAAACGTTGGAGTGGAAACTTAACATAACCTAACCTATTTTAAACTATCTTATAGGATTTTAAATTCCTGACCCCTGCGGGGGGCTTAATCTTTTATTCATATCTTAACCTAACCTGTATAGAAATACTTATTTAAATTAATATTTTAACACTCCTGCGTTTGTCCAGGAGCCGATAATTGGTGCTTTCCCACAAAGTGCCTATTGATCACTGAAACCTTCTTCATTACAATTGATTACTGGAACCCTCCCTTGTACAATTGTACCTAATCCTTTTATTGTCTATTGATTCTAAATGTCTAAGGCATGGATGTTGTCATCCTTGTTATTGTTCAAATTTTTGTTCATGAGTCATGAAATTGTGGGCTTTGAAAAGAAATGCTGAACAGCAATATCTTACATAATAGTTCAATTCATCAACATTTTACAATTTATTTTGAAATAACTGAAAATAATTCTTATTATAAAATGATTCTAATGATTATTACATATTCGTTTCTATCAGTTTTCTCTAATAGGTAAATTCGACCATAAACAAGATTTTTGAGACAAAAAATTATTTTTGAGTCTTGTTTTTGGGGTTTAAGGGTAAAAACCTAAGGATAAAACAATACAGAATAAATTTATTTACACTTCCAATAATGATAAACAAAATTATAACTCTAGAACATTAAATTAATTGGTGGAAAAGTATTGACACCGTTAGATTTAACTCAACGAAGTTCTTAAGCCAACCTGGCTAAAATACAATCTTTAAAAGTTGACTGGGAAATTTCTGTAGTATTGTGCTTTTAAATGCGTAGCATCTCTATAAATGATTTTTTTATGGATTTTTCTACATTTTAGGATGAAAGAGGAGAATGAAAACAGAATGAAACTGTTGGCTAAGTTAGAGGTAAACATTTGATTTATATTTAAAATAAGATAATTACCAGACAGGGATTGGTTGGTTCAAATTAGCAGTGTCCAAGCTTTGGGAATGTACATCAATTGTCTTATCCCTTAAGATCCCTGATATTTACACAATTAGTATCCTTATATTAGAGTAAAACACTGGAGGGAGAAAGGTTTAAATAACTGCATTTCCCCATCGCAACCGCCTTATGCAATTATTAAGTCATTGAAAATCAACCAATGGTGTCGCTTATATTGACACAGCCAAGTAGCAGAAAATAATTTAAAAGCAGACGAAAGAGGTTTTTGAAAAACGAAGGGAGGTAGTTGTCTGTATATACATCTATACCTATAGATCTGTTATCCTGATAACACTGCCTATGTACAACAACAAATTCCGTCAGATTACCCTATTATCAGGGATAATAGAATAGGCCAATGGAGATAAATATCTTGATTATTTCTAGGAGAATCCTACCCTGTTTACCGGACCTGCAAAACTCTCAGCAATTGGAGCTCTTGGAGACAATTTTGTAAGTATCTTAACATTTTTAGAAAGTTCAATATAGCTTTTAGCATTTATTCAATAATGTATACCGGAGGAAAAATAGTTTTTAGATGTCTCCATTAAAAATATTCAATTAGCACGAATTATATGTTAACTCATTTTGTAAGAAAAAAAAAACATAAATATTTTATTTTTAAAGATTGATGATGAATTCCAGTCAACCAGCAGCATTCAAGTAGGTTTTTTTAGATTTATTTATATATATGAATTCTTTATCTATTAACTTTCTTCATAAAAATTCATCAGAGTTCATCAGTTTATCTGAATATAAGTCAAATATATTTCTTTTTTCGGGTCATGGAACGAAAACGAAGTTGCGGGTTTCATCATATTTTCACAGTAGCTTTTGAAAGGTTATTTTAGGTTAGATTATTAAATGTAAATGATTTCCCTGCAGGGGCTAGAAATAGGAGAAAAGCTACTTTCCATGATCCCTATTTTGAATATTACCTACCTGTATTGTCTTAAAGTGCATTTATCTATATATTGTAGAGTTCTAGTGCTGGTGACTTGGGAGACATACAAACCAACCCCATCTTCCTACTCTCCCCCTCAGACACTCCACCCCAAGCCCCGGAGGATCAAATTCATATCAGCTTTGCCCATCATGAAGACGACAAGGACTCAGTCAAAAGCTTTTAATAAGTCACAATTTATGATAATGTTTCATATCTTTTACAAATCATATTTTAACAACATAATCTAAAGAGGGAGAAATAGCTGAAATGGTTGCTTAGGCAAAGTTAAGTGGGGTAAAGGGAGAGCCCCGCAGGGTTTAAGTGCCATGCAGGGATAGGATCTGTCAGGGTTAAGACTCCCTGCAGTGCTAGGTACAGGGAAACCAAACTATCCTCTATCAAAGTATGGAAATCATCATTCATAAATTTGAGGTTTATTAAAAAGCTTTTACAAAATGTAGAAATGTACTTTCAAATATTACTTATTGATTTAGGCCCAATAATGCTCAAGTAATTTTGTAAAATATCAAAAAGTTTTAAACATAAGTCAAAAGGTAAAAACCTTAAACTTTGCTATTGATTTTAATGTAATTCTGTTTTGTAAAATAATCAAGAAAAAAAACAGTTGATGTTCATATGTTATCATTGTCAAGATGTCAATTAATCAGCAAAAGTCTTAAAATGTAATGATGAAGAAAAAAAAGTGTTGTTATGAAAATAAATAAAAAAATTCTATAAAAATTGTATAAACCTTGTTATAGCATGTTGTAAATTTTAATATCTGAAGCTTATTAAATTATTATCATTAAAAAAACTGTGGATTCTCCCACACAAAGAGTGTAATATAAGTTTTCAATGGTCATTTCAAGAAGCTTCAGTATTTGTCCTTCAATCTTTTGTCAGTAACTTTTAAAGACTTTTAAATCCAATTTGCTGCCACCTAGTACATGAACCTGCGCATTGGGGCTAGCAGATGGGCCTTTAGTTGCTTATAAAGTTATTGGATAAAATGTAGTAAGAAATAGTGTAGCTTCTTGATATGTCTCACAAGTTTTTTTAATTGTTGAAAATCTCCTATGAATATCATTTTCCATGCTGTGATCCATTTTCATTCTTGTTCATTAATGTAAAGCAAAAGAGTTTATGAATCTCTTATCTATCTCTTTATCTCTATCTCTATTTTAAATCTACATCTCTATATATTGCATTCTATTAAAAGTTTAGATAAAAAAATTAACAAAGCTAATGTAATATAAATTAAATAAAATAATATTTAGAAAAAAAAGCTTAGAAGTTATATATAAAAAAAGAAACAAAAACCCTTTTATGATAACTTATGACCAGTATAACTTACTTTCAATATTTTCCTTATTAAAAATATACTATAATAATATATTTTTTGAATTCTATTGCCATTAACTTAACCTAGAGTAATTTCAACCACTTATATGTACAATTTGTTAAAAATTATAATATAATTCAAAATTGCTTTCTTACACTTTCTTTCTCTTTTAACAGAAATCTTTTAAATAGACTTTATACCGCTTTAGAACTTTATATACACTGATTTTCACATTCAAAAAAGCTTTGAAAAATTAAGAAAGGAAGTGTAAAATATAAAAAGGGTTAAAATATGACTTTTTGACCCACTTAGCATGGATTTTAAACATGGGATACCTCAGAGCCAAAACCTTAAAATCAAGATAAAAGACTAAAGTTACTTTTTTAAGGATTTGGCTCAGTCCTATTATTGTAGTACAAGTACTCAGTACAATTACACCCAAAAAAAATCCACCAAAACAACACAAATCTAAAAAATCCTCTGGTCCTTTAAATTTTATAAAGAATATAATGCTGCAATGAAGAAAAATCAATGTTTTATTGAAGTTAAACTCAAAAAACAACATTTGCTTTCTGAGTTTACAAAAATGGACCAATGAGAACAAAGCTTGTTATTATTTTCCCGCCCAAACTCTAGTGTACACTTCACAAAACCAGTTTCATTTTCGATCCTACATTAGCCTAAAAACGCATCTCTGTTAAAGTACAACATTATATGAGATGCAAAAATTGCAGAATCCAGTGAATAAAAAATGTGTAGACTTTTAATGCTCATCCAAACTTATTATTTTTTTTCTTTTTCTTAGAATTTATCAGTTAGTTAAATAATATGAATCTGTTAATATGAGACAAATTAGTTATTTGGTTATATGATAAATGCGAGTTTCAGTGTATCATTAAATATTGTTCTATCTTTGAAATAAATTAATGTCCTTTAATTAGTGGATTTATTTTAATAGCACAACTACTTTATAATTAGGGGTTACATTTAATTGTATGTCTGTACAGGGAAAAGGGAATGTGATTCTGACAAACAATTTCTAAGTGAAAATTCCCCTCTCAAACCCTTTTCTCCCCCCCCTTCTTACCCATTTCCCTTTCAGTTACACCAAAAAAACAAGTTTTACACACACTTTACTCCAAGAAAATATTTAATTTTCGGCAATTTCAAATGGAATTAATTGGCTGAATAGCAGCCCCCTGATGTCTGTGTAACAGTGGATTCGATCCAGCAAGTCAATTAAATTATCCTTTTTGCATAGATAGATGAAATTTATAATGTATGAAATAAGCTAAGCATCGAGTATGTAAAATATTGAATTATTTAGGCTATGTATCAATTATGCAATATCTACTAGGATTTTTACCTGGTTAAGCTTTTATTTATTCTTTTGTTGGTATCTACATTCTACAATACATAGTAGAAGAATGTCTGTCCGCCTGCCTGTCTTATGCTTAAGATCTCGGTAAAAGCTGAACCGAATTAAATTTACTGGGAATATATATCAGCTGGTCCTGTAGTAGTTTTAAGCTGATTTCTTAAGACCTTAAATAAAGGAAGTATGCCCTCCTCAAATACTACTAAAATAAAAGTAAAAATATAACATTAAAAATATTTTCATTTGATATCTTTAAAACTTAGATTTCGATGGATGAATGTGATATATTATTTTGAATATTGTTCTTTTATAGCTTTAAAAATTGGCAATTTTAAAAGCGAAGATTTTCTATAATTAGGGTCGGTCTATCCGTCCGTACGTCCGAGACGGATAGCTTTTTTCGTTAATCTAGGCATGTTAGAATTGTCCTATCGATTTTAAACTTTGCATGGTGATTCATAAAGTAGTTAGATACGATTTAGAAAGCGTACCAACTCTATAATCATAACCAGAATGTCCGTACGTCCATTTTAAACATGTTGATTTTCTTACTTTTTTAACAACAAATTTTTATGTGATCTAATTATCCGATTGATCTGATTTTTGGTCTCTTGATTCCTAGGAGAACAAAGTAAAATATTATAAGCGAAGCAACTCTATAATCAAGTCCTAAAAATGTATGTATGTCCAAGTCCATAAACATTATCCTGTATCAAGCAGTTTTTCAACAAATTTACTTACAATTTTGCTTCGACTCTTATTCATTTATGTATATTTTGATTATTCAGTTCTGACACTATACAAGTGTTAATGTCCGTTTGTCCTACCGTTTCAGTGCTCTGATTTTATGGATGTTGTCATCCTTGTTCGTATAAGATTATATATAAAAGAAACAACATACATAAATGTAAATTGTTGGTAAGTTATCATCTTAGTTTATTTAGTAATTTCAAATATTTCATAAGAAAGATAAATAATAAAGGTCTTTTCATCAAGAACAGTGTTATTCATAAGTAGCGCATCAATTGAGCTAACTATCGTTGAACTTATAGAAATACACCATTGTAAATTATATATGCGACTAGAATTAGCCGTATTGTTGCTTTTATTATAAAACAACACTTTAATATACACACATAAAAGATAGATGCTTATCTTATCTAGCAGCCGGTATAATGGAATGACGGATATGACAAAGTTATATAGTTGAGTAGTAGCGCTACTATAAATGATCATTTTATTTACATTTTTCTTAAATATTTTATAAACAAGGATGACAACATCCATAAATAGTGTAGCATAAAAAAAATAAAATTATATTTAACAGAAACATAAGAGTTAATGCTTAATAATCTGGAAACTTAATTTTAATTACCAAAAACTTTGAAAATCAGACCAAAAATACAACAAATATATGAAAAATAAATTTACTCGTCTTTTCATCTACATAAAAATACTTTACAACGACAGGAAATTTAATTTAAAATACTATTACCCACAAAAATTTTTAAACGGACATACAGAGTGACATTATAAATTATTGAGTAGCTACGCTACTAAAAAGATGCTTACGTACAAAGCTGTTATCTTCTGAAAGTTATCATTTAATAACTAATTATTATAATTTAATATTTAATAATTATCTGTTAGTTGTGAATGGAGATGATTCTCAGAACACTAGCAGCATCTTTTTGTCTTCTTAATTTTTCTGGTGTCAAGTACGTAATTTAAAAAGTTTTTAGTAGCGAAGCTACTCTATGATTTGAAATGTCCGTCTGAAACGTTTTGGGGGAAATGTGGTTTACTCGTCTCCTATTCAAGCAATGGCGGGCATAGGGTTTTACTAAGGGGGTGTTAGAGACAACAAGAGGGGTGTCATTTTATGGTGAGGAGGGTGTTAGCCTTAGGGTGTTTTGATGTAAATTTCTGAAAAATATGTCTTTTTGTTAATGGTATACAAACAAAAAAATAAATACAAATTCTGAATACAGTTGTGGAAAAAAACTAGATAAATGTCAAAACTTACAGAAATGGATTGATAAATTGGTGAATGAATACACCCTTACACCCTCTGAGGGGAGGGTTTTAGTTATATTTCTTGACACTCCCCCCCCCCCTTAGCTGAATTAGGGAGGTGTAGACCCTAGGGGGTTATCCACCCTACCTTAATATTGCCAGGTGGTGCAAAAAAACACCCCCCTTCTACACGTCTCTGTATTCAAAATAGATGGCTGAAATGTCTTTTCATCATTCCTAATGTGACATATTTAAGTATAAAACATCTATGGCTGTCAGACTACTTCTAAGCAGCTTTTTGCTGCTTTTGTCTTTTACAAACTATTTTAAATCTTCACAATGTATGTTGAAAGTATGATCAAAATAAGATTTCCAGGCCTTTTTTGGATTTTTAGTAACTATAGGACAAGTAAATTTTAATTTTTTATATTTTAATTTTTTATCTTTTTAAACATTTTTATTTATTTTTACTTTTTGGAATGGCATTTTAAAAGATCTAAAGTTATAGAAATAAATCTCACGTTTTATATTATAGGTTAATAGTGAAATCTTAATATATATCAATTGTTTTTATATTTCAGGCTTCAAGCACCAGAACTAGACCTGGATCAGTTTGCCTGGTTGACACCACTGAGAGGAGACATATCATCAGAATGTCTGGCTGCCAGTAACCAATATGTTGATACCTTACTAAACATCCAACCTGACCTTACAAGTATACCTGGCCCACTCAGCATGTTTGACTCAAATGGAAGGTTTCCACTGGAGGGATTTCTTTCTGATTCACTGGATATCCCAATTGATATTTGCCAAGGAGATGAGGAGTGCCAGTTTACACTTCCTGATCAACTAAGGTTTGTCACAGCTAAAATTCCTCTGGGATATTCTATAAATCCAGGAAACTTTGATGAATGTCTTGAAATAACTGACTTTGAGACAGCCTACTGCAACATGTATATTCAAGGTCCACCTGGATTTGCTATGGCAAGGCCTCCTGGACCTGGTAGGATGCAGGAGATGTCTACAATTGATGTTGATCAGTTAAATTCATTGGGCAATATCAATGTATTACAGAATCAACACCTACATCCAAAGGCTAAGAGTCTTACAATGGACTTATCCTCTATCAATTTGTATGTTTCTGAGTTAGCAGCATATAATATAAGCATTACAACAGACAGGTTGTACCTCTCCATGTTGTCAGTGTATTCTATTGTGGCCAGTCCTAAGATCGGTATGTGTTTTCCAAAGGCTTGCTCTGTAGAGGATGTTAACAAGAACTTTGCTAATCTAACAGCTGATTCTAATCTACCCATTGAAATTACCATCAATCTAAACATCAATGGTACTGTTTTGAATTATACTTTAGAGCTGCCATCATCTGAGGTGACAGTCAACACAGCAAAGTGTTTTACAAGTGAGAATATCCATGGTACACCTGAGGAATTCCCTCCTGTTTACATATTTTTCTACATCCTCTATGCTTTGATTGGTGCTTTGGTAATTCTTGGTACCTTATCAGAAGTTGTCTTTGAGTTTGTGTTAAAGAAGAAAGCTCCAAATTCCTTACCCATCAAGTTGATTCATTCATACTCAATGTATTCAAATGGAAAAAGATTGCTGTCAACAAAATCAATTGGTAAAGATCATTTAGACTGCATGAATGGTATGAGGTTCTTAAGTATGACCTGGGTAGCAGTTGGTCATTCCTTTGTCTCTGCTTTTGGAACTGCCATAAGAAACTCTGAAGCTGGTCTTAATATTCTTTCACATGGAGGAACTTTTCTGTTTGAAGTGATATTGAATGCATTACCTTCGGTAGACTCCTTTTTCTTGATGTCTGGAACCTTGACAACATACATATTTCTAAAAGAATTAGACAGAGCTGGCAAGAACCCAATCAAACATACGGTGACCTTGATAATGTATTATCTTCATAGATATTTGAGACTGACCATACCTTATGTTTTAATTATGGGTGTAGTCATTTCAGTTCTACCATTTGTGTATCATGGTCCTGAATGGAACAACATTGTTTTAGAGTCGGAGTCTTGCCAGAAATATTGGTGGAAGCATCTTCTATATATTCACACACTTGTGGAAGATAATCAAAATGATAGATGCATGGCAGTCACTTGGTACCTGGTTGATGATATGATGTTCCACGTTTTCTCCCCCGTTGTTATATATCCAATGTATATTCTGTATAAGATGACAAAAAAACATCTCTGGACAGTCCTTTTCTGGGCTTTCAGTCTTGCCTGTTTTACCTTTGGTGTTTTCTACATAGCTTACACAACAGAGCAAGGACCAATGGGTGTTAAGGTTGATAATATTCACACCCATTATACGTATCATGTATCATTTTACTTTGCACCCTGGGCTCGTTACCAAGCATATCTCATTGGTATTATTCTTGGTTACATTCTGCATCATTGTAGAGGCAAAGACATCAAGATCAGGGAGGATGTTAACATATTTGCTTGGGAAGCAGCATTTCTTGGAGGATTTGCTGTTGTGTTTGGACTCCACACAGTAAGACAAACTAATGAGATGACTTTATTTGCAGCAACTATGTATCATACATTCCAGAGACTTGCATGGAATGGTGCCCTTGCTTGGGTCATCTTTAGCTGCTCCAAAGGTTATGGTGGTATCATAAATGAATTCTTATCTTGGTCAGCCTTTGCCCCATTGTCAAGGCTTACTTTCTGCACCTACTTAATCCACCAGAATGTGATATCAATGTTTGCCAAGTCCGTACTATCTTCATTTCCGAATGATTTTGAGATGTTTACAAGTGTATGGTATTATCTAGCAATCCAGTTTATCTCCTGCGTGGTTGCATTTGGATTTGCTCTTGTATTTGAAGTGCCGGCCACCAGAGCAGAAAAGCTGCTTGTTGATGCAGTTCTTGGTAGTTTGTTCAAGCAAGAGCCTAAACCACAAGTAACCAATAGAGATCCTGAGATAAGAAACGCAGGCATTGCTTCTACCACAGCTCAAGAACCATTTAAGGATGAGAATGCCTTTAAAGAAGGTGAATTTTTGAATGAAAAAGAACTTGCAAAGTGGAAAGAAGCTAACATGGAGCCTACTGCTGATACAGACAACCAAACAGAGCTTGCTAGCACTGACTCAAACACATCTGGAATAGGTTCCAATGATCCTCATTCTGCAGATAATAACTCAGAAGAAACTGGTTCTAATAGTGCAAACTCTTCTGATGGAAGTGGCAATGCTCCCCCAGCATATGATCAGATCATAAAAGATGTAGATGCTATACAGAAGGCTTGATTGTGTCTTTGAGTGCTTGATTATGTGTAGTGTACTATAACTGTAGTGAATTATATCAATACAATTGAAAGTTCAAAATAATTTTTGTTACAAACCTGCTCTACAAGTATTACTTGTTGGCTGACTGCACTTTTAGTATCAATCTTAAATTTAATTCATTTTACCAAATTTAATTAGAATATGTATCCTAAGTGTTCAGACCATATTAAAAATTTCACATTGCAAAAAATAAATCTGCTTAAGACCATGAGAGTAAATATTTAATTCATATGAAACTTTTTATGCATCTAGAATTCAAGGTTTGCTAAGTCTTATCAGTTATTTATATCTTTGTAATAAATTTATATATATCTTTGTAACCTTTAATTTCTAATTTGTAGGCTATCCTTGCAAATTTTATAGGATTTGGCTAAATATTAAAAGTTTTAAAAAGAGTATTATTTTGTAGACCACGCAAACAATAATGAGGGAGCTTTGTATTTGTCGATACCATTGTTTAGAAAAACTGCTTTTATGAAATAAAAATAATTTTGGCAGGATTGCGCTGCTATTGGATTAGCTATTCTTGTATTATATAAGGACTAGCGGCTACGCCCCTAGAAGCCTCTAGGGGCACTTGTAGGAGGGGGAAAATTCGATCTCATCCATCTTTAAGTTTGAGTTTTAAAAGAGTAAAAAAATATTTTTTGGGGAAGGGGGTGAATACACCATCTCCAAAAATAGCTTAAAACCTTCCCAGGACCTATAAGAAGCTTCACTGTAAAGGAGATCAATATCGGTTCAGCGGTTAGCGAGATCCCTCGGGACAGACGAAAAACGCTTACTACTTTATATAATGGGATAAACTTTTATTATATAAAGATAAACTTTTATGTAATAATTAATTACACAATTTAAGGTACGTTGAATATCAGGAGAAGAGATAATGATTGAATGTCAATTTTTTTTATCAGAAATATAAATAAGACGATTAATAATTGAAACAAGACTGACATCATGCCGTTCGGAGCCGTTTGATTTTGGTGCGGCTCCAGCTCCAGCTCCGGCTCCGACCTAAAATAAAGAAAAACTCGACAAATTTTTCCCCCATAAAAATATTTTTTTTTTTACTTTTGAAGGTTTTAAAAGTTCAATTTTTGAAAAAAATGGACTTGAAAAACTTAAAAAGGGCATTTGACATGACAAAACAGAGTTACCAAATTGTAATTTATAAAAAATCTCTTTATTTATCTAGTCCGGAGCCGGAGCCGTATTTTAACGAAAATTACGGCTCCGGCCACAGCAATATATGGCGGCTCCACGGCTCCCGGCTCTGGCTCCGAAACACTGCTGACATGATTATTAAAAGTGTAGCAAAAGTAAAAATAAGGAGTATTGTCAAAAGAAAATGATTTCCAGTTTGGCTTCGAAAAACTGATTTATATCCGTTTGATTATAACCGGTTCTCGGCCATACTGAAAAATCATGCATGGCATAGTATCTACGAATAATAAAAAATCATACTATTATTACGAGTTTTGTTAGCCCGGACCTTTGGCCCATCTGTGCTAACAAAACTGGTGTTATTCTCATATTTTTTCATTTTAATATCCGCTGAAAGCTAACTGTGATGCGATACGATAAATAAACTTTTCTACTGCATTTATGTTGTAGCTTTTTATTAGATATGTTTAATAAATAGCATTTTAACCTATCCTGATTAAAATCTATTTAAATATTTTATAATCTTTACTAGAATGTCCGTAAATCCATTTTAAACATGTTGATTTTTTAAACTTTGTAACAAAAATCTGATTTTTGGAGTACTGATTTGTATAGCAATAAGATACAATATTAAAAGCGAAGCATCTCTATAATCAAGTTTTAAAAATGTCAGTATAACAGTATTCTATATTTAAGAAGTTGTGCAATAAATTTACGTATAATTTCGTCTTTCATACCGTTTCACTTTTCAGAGCTTAGCTTTTATGGATGTTGTCGACAACATGACATGTCATCCTTGTTATTATTATAGTTGAATATTTATCCTCGTATAAAAGTAAATGGATGTCTCTCTGTCAGAAGCATGGATCTCTTTAACTGCAGAACCGTTATGGTTCTCCTTTACAGAGAAGGTTTATAACTATTTTTGGGGAGGGTACCTACCCCGTTGTTGCTGCGTTGATTATAAAAATATTGGGTATAGTCCCTTTTGTTGTGACGCTCCTCAAGGGGCGTTTCTTCATTTTTTTCACAGTAGCTTTTCTCCTTTTTCACCTAACTCAATATAACCTAACCTAACCTAATATAACCTATCAAAAGCCATTTAAAAAATAAGGAACGTTGCCACTAAAGGGACTGTTCCCAAAATTTTTTAAATTTTTTTTTTCATATTTAGAAGACGACACACCAAAACAGTTTTTACTAAAATATTTCTGGCTGTAAACTTTTAATAGTTATTTCTTTCATCGTATTATAAACGGCTTTCCGCGAATATAGAATGTACAATTATAAGATTAAAACTAGTTTTTTTAGCCGGTGCCTTCGGGGTATGATTGTATATTTCTATATTCGTAGAAAACTGGATATAATACGATGCTAGACATAGTTTTTTCGTATGGATGAGA
>LS051864.1:2996-19156 GCA_900241095.1 Acartia tonsa | reverse complement strand
TTTAACATTCTATTATTAGTGCTTGTACGCCCATCCTGTTTACCATTTTAAAGTGAGGGGTATTTTTTTCCAGGATCGATTTTTCATAGAAGGGTGTAGGACGTAGGTACTATTCCCCAAACTAGATATAAACTTTCTCTGGACCTATAAGAAGCGTTAGTGTAAAGGAAAACCATAACAGTCCAGCGGTGGTAAGATCTTAAGCGACAGACAAATAAACAACCTGTTAATTTTACATGAAGACTTGCGGCCCTTCCCCTAGAGACCTCTAGGAGCACTTGAGGGGGGAGGGGGAGTAGTTGACCCCCTATTTTTAATTTTTTTAAAAATTGTTGATACCCTCCCCAAAATTATTTATATACCTTCTCAGAATCTGTGAGAATCTACATTATATAGGGGAACTATATCGGTTAAGCAGCTAGTTAGATTAAAAGTGGGGGAAGTTTTGACACATTTGCGTAAACAGTGATTATAGGCTTTATCTTTGGACTGAGAGGATAGGTTATAAAGGATAAAATTATTCTTATATGATAAATTTTATAAGATTTTTTGGATAGGCCTTCGGGTTCAGGAGCAGCAGGCCTCCAGATGGTATCTGGACAGGTAAAAATAAAAAAAATTAAGAATTAGAGGTCGACTTATAAAACAAAATATTCATCTTTTTGAATGTTATTTACATATTTGAAGAAAAAAAATGCATATGTATTTTGTTTTATTTATAAGTTGACCTCTATCTCTTAAAAATAAAAAAATTTATTTTACCTGTCCAGAGACCATCAGAGCCTGCAGCACCTGAACCTGGAGGCCTATTCAAAAAATATTAAAACTTGGAAGAATTCATCGTATAAGAATGATTTTATCTTTAATAACCTATCCTCTCAGTCCAAAGATAAAGCCTATAATCCCTGTTTACGCAAATGTGTCAAAACTTCCCCCCCCCCCTTCTTGGTACAGACAGACACACAGACAATTAAGACATCTTGTTACTTTACATAAGGATAATCTTAAGTACCTACCAAACTAAGGGCTTTCAATAATCTTACCCGACGCTATCGACCACACTGTGAACCCTGACTCCTGGAGGGATGTTATGACAGAATATGTCAAGTTGATTGGCGGAGAGGGGGCCACTATGACTGATCTTTTACTACTTAGATTCATTGAAACTTTACATTCTAGGTATGTATAACTTGTCATTTTGTGTTGTCAACAGTTTTTCTATTCAAAGAAAGTGAGTCTGTTATTAGCAAGCACATTACAATTCATCATCAGGTTGACCAATGACTATAGAATATGCATAAACTGTTAAAATCCATATTACGCCTATTTTTAGACCTATTGGTTCCAATTTTTTCTGTATATTTATGATATGTTCCATGGAATGATAACTTTATATGTTTATTTAGAGGGTTGCACAGATATGAAAAGTTAGACCCACCTCTACCTAACCATCATAATTTCCCCTTGACTGAAGGTTTATTTCTTGGTGCCTATGGTACTCATGGTATTGAGGTCATACAGTTACAAGTGCGCCAACCTCCAACCTCAGTACGCTACACTCAGGGACAATTAATTTTTAAAAAAGAAATAATACCTAGGTTTCATATAGCCAATAAAATGCAAAGAAAATCCTGTTATATGATGCGACGTTAGACCGAATTTTACTTATTATTTCCTAAGTATTACAGTTCTTAAACTATAATCTACCCTAATAAAATTTAAAAGCCTACAGATATCTATTACACCTTAAGGAAATCTATTTTGTCTTAACTTTTGCAAGGTTTACTAATAAAGTTGCTTTACAAAGTTTTGTCGTTCAAATATTTTTTCTCAAACAAAATATGCAGCTCTAATTTTACTTGATAAACCTCGAATTTTAGATAATACTTAAATATAAATTAGTTGCTTCGTATCTCGTCTCTTGGTGGTTTTATTTTGAAGACGAGTTGGTATTTAAATAGCACAAGATCCCTCAAAGCATGCTTTCATAAGAAGCACAAACCCGTCATTTGCATAGGTAAAAATATTTCATATTTTAGCGTTATGTCAAATATAAACTTTATTGATTGTCAATCTACACACAGGGTGTGAAGCTAACAGGAGATCCAAATATTTCATTTGGAGAAATTACATTCAGAATAACAGATGACAGATGCTTAGACATGGACAGAGATGACCAAAGTTCTATGGCTAAGGTTGAAAAATTTAATGAAGCTCCAAAATACATTGATGACTACAATCAGAACACCGAGCTGGATTTTGTGATACCTGAAGACTGTTTTGAACGGGAAACTGTGCCGTTTAAAAAGTGTCGCGGCCGCTGGATGGCCGAAGGACAGATAGCCCAACATGGCGGCTATAATCCGGAGTTTATTCCGGCGCATTTTATATTGTTTAATCATGAATATTTTGCCGTTCTTTTTATAGAACTTAGATCTATTATTTTATTTAGACGGGTTACTGATCAAGTTTTTAATAGATAGAAAACTGTATAAACTTTCATGGAAGTATTTTTAAACTAAGGAAAAACATAAGGGGACATACTAAAAGGGCCTGTCCGATGAAAATTTTCATGCTTTTAAACTTTTATAATATAAAAAAGCAATCGCCTTTGAAAATATGTTTTTCTTCAAGTTAAAAATCCCTCCCGCAGAACTTTATGAAAATGTTATAACAAAAAAAAAATTAAATTAATTAAGATAACTAAAAATCATTTAAGTAAGTACCTATCACAATATATATTCAATATTATTTTTTTTAAAGTTAAAAATTAAAAACATAAAAAATTAACGTATGAAGAAATATAAACTGAAATATTACCTTCCATTTCTTAAAGTCAAATCAGTTTTAGAAAAGAAAAAAAAATTTGCATTGTAAAAATCTCGAATAACCTACCTTCAGACATAAAAATGGGTATTCTTGAAAAAATAGCGGAGATAGAACGTGAAATTAATCGTACACAGAAGAATAAAGCTACAGAATACCATTTGGGTACTTTGAAGGCCAAGCTTGCCAAATACAGAGCTCAGCTACTTGAACCTACAGGTAATTGGAAAATAACAAGTAGCCTATCCGCTCGTTGCCGGGTAGATGATTGGTTCGAATCTCGGCCGCTTTATACCCAAAGACGACAAAAATAGTTCATACTGATGTCATGTCAGACGCGCGTTATAGAAGAGGATTAATACCTAAGCTCAAAACAGGCGACATTCTTTAAAATGATGAACATACTTAATTTTCTAGGGATCAGGTTGTTTTATGTTGCATATATCACAAGATTATACATTTAAGTCATAGTAATTTGAAAACTTATATATCGTAGAAAATTGTTTTGATAGATTTTATTTTATTAAAACAAATAAACGCGTTTAAAACTTACTTTTAAATACCTAAAGACATACCTATAGAAATATAACTTGAATTAAAGAATATTTTTGAATATTGTAGGTATATATTATTGTTTTAGGAAAGAAAGGTGAAAAAGGTGAAGGATTTGATGTGTTAAAATCTGGAGATGCCAGGGTGGCTATGATAGGCTTCCCCTCTGTAGGTAAGTAAATTTATATAATACAAAATGATAAGTACCTAATTCTTTTCGTTCAGATGCGTATGCTTTCAATTTAACTAAAATTGTTGATCTGTTCTTTTTTGTTTAGGTAAATCCACGTTGTTGAGTACCCTGACCAAGACTGAGTCCTCCGTGGCCAGCTACGAGTTCACAACACTCACATGTATTCCTGGGGTTATTGAATATAAGGTATAATAGCTTGGAAGAATATAGATAAAATTTCTCGTCAGTCGTACGTCACACACCCTAAGCTTTCATTCAAATTTCAAACCCCTTTTTCAAAAATTAGATACAGCATCTTTCAGGTACTTTTAACTCTGCGGGGCTCATTTGAACCATATCTTAACTAATGTAAAGCAAGTCATCTTCCAATCCCTTTTGTTCTTGAAATCATTCAAACGCAGACTAAAATTTGCCTGACCCCTTATGTAAACTTGATTTGATAACTAGATATTTTCTGTCTAGGGTGCCAACATCCAGCTGCTAGATTTGCCCGGTATTATCGAGGGTGCCTCACAGGGTAAGGGTCGTGGTAGACAGGTCATTGCCGTTGCCAGGACTGCTGATCTGGTTCTTATGGTCCTGGATGCAACAAAGAAGGATATCCATAAGGTAAAATATATTATACTTTAGTGTAAAAATAATAAGTAAGTAGCGCAGCTACTTTGTAACCTCAGTATGTCTACTATCTATTCATGGAAAACTTTGTTTACATCTCTCGTTTGCATTGCAACGGCACACACATAACCACTAATATAATGCAATACAATACTACTACGGTATTTTAGTTTGCTTGCTGACCTTACTAAAGATAATTTGGATTAATGTTGCTTTGCTTCATTTTAAATAAACTGTCTATTAAAGATATGTGTTAAACAATTAAAAAACAAGGCACATAAAAACTAAAAAGTCTACTCGTTCTGAAATTTTACTGTTTTTCATTGTCAAATAATACCCATAAAAACAGTAAAATATTTAGCAGAAAACAAAACAATATGTCCTAACAATGATAACTTTGTCCAGGATCTTCTGGAGCGTGAGTTGGAAGCAGTTGGTATCAGATTAAATACGAAGAAGCCTGATATTTATTTCAAGGAGAAGAAAGGCGGAGGCCTGGCTTTCAATGCAACCTGTAATCTCACACATGTTGATGAAAAAATGGTAAGTAGGGGCCATTGGATTTGAAATGACACTGGTGCCCAAAGTTTTATAGCCACATTTTCTTATTTGTTGGATCATGTAATTCAAGTACTTTCATTGAATTTGGATTCGTTTTTTATAAACTAGAAGTTTCAAAAATTTCTAACTAATAATACTTCTCTACCAAGGGCCGGGGCCGGGTAATTTTGTTTATCATCATTTGCTATGTACATAAATTTTGGGTCCATTGTCTTATTCCTTAAGATCCATGAGTTATTATAGACAAGTAAAATAGTAATTTGGGCAATGGGGATAGTACGATGAACGATTAATAAATCTTCCTCCAAATTCTTATGTTTTGATGTATTTGGCGTAGGATGATTTCAAATATAATTACAGTATGTAATATTTGTATTTACTAGGTACGAATGATCTTGGCCGAGTATAAGATTCACAATGCAGAAGTTCTATTCAGAGAGGATGCTACAATGGACCAGGAAAAAATATCTTTACCATTATTAAATACTGCAATGTACTATAATGCCCAGAAATATCTCTAAAATGGGTGAATATACATTATTTCCTCTCCTTGATGAAAGAATTTGATATAAAACTTCAGCTTTTGGAACTAAAGGCTAGGGAAAAAGCCAGGGACGTCCAAAGGGAAGAGGTAAAGGGGTGATTTTACCTTCCCTTTCTTCATAAACAATTTTGGAAAGGTTTAGATCCACCCCCCCTCCAAAAAAAGGGCGTTGACGTCTATAGAATAAGCCACTAGTTTTGTAGGAAGTTCATTTAATTGCTTTATCAATATCTTAAGATTAACTTTTTGTACACAGAATACGATTATCTACTATTTTGATAACTCTAGGTAATGAGAAAAAATTTACCTCACAAAATTTTTGTTCAGATACATAGTAAAAGCCGACTTCCATCGCTCTCCCTTCACTCACTCAAGTGCCCTTAGAGGCCTCAAAGGGCGTAGCTTATAGTATATTTTAATGTATTTGATGGAAACATATTTATATATGGCGTGATATAGTTTATTGATGTTATTTCTGGAAATCGAATCTACCTGCCCTGCTTGTATGCTTATAACAAGATCGATCAAATTTCATTAGAGGTGAGTTTATAATTCATAAGGATTGGAAAATAAAGGTACCTTCCCAAAAAAGTTTGGTAATAAGTATTTTTTGTATGAACTTTGATATTTTTAATAATAATATTTTTCATTATGTATCTATATTCAAATCTCACAAGTAGGATTTTTTTCCAGTCAAAATTTTCAAAGAATTTTGGCTTTGAAGTTTACCTATTAAATATAAGTATTATTTACCAATTTTTAAAAATTCTCTTCATTAAAATACCAATTTAGGAGGTTGACCGTTTGGCGCGAGGCGAGCACAATGTTGTTATTTCCTGCGAGATGAAACTAAATCTGGATTATCTACTGGACTGCCTTTGGGAACATCTTAATTTAATTAGGTACGTAATGTTTTAACTTGATAGGCAGTTTTTAATTTGGAGTGAAACATTAGGGATCTAAATTATCCCTTCTGTAGATAACAGTAAGTGGTTAAACGTTTGGACACTAATGAACTGACCAATCAAAATTCAATATAAATCTCCAAAGTTGTTAATGTTAAGCCAACGAATAGGTAAGAAAAAGTTATTATAAAACTTTGGGGACTAGTGTAATAAACAGCTCATTATCCCCTTCCTTCCTGGATAAACAGTCATTAGCATATGCTTGTAGTAAAGAATAACACGATCGCTAGATTCCATTCTAATTAGATATAATTGTTATGGTATTTATCATTAATGTGTATGTATGATGCCATACTTGTTTTTATAGAGTTTACACGAAGAAACCTGGACAACCCCCAGATTTTTCTGATGGTATTATTATGAGAAATGGAGTAACTGTTAAACACACCTGCCATGCAATTCATAGGTAAGATATTTATGTTTTTTTTCAAGATGAACTTTTCTGCAATAAGGGATTGACAATCGGTACAATAAACAGTTTGGAAATTTCATATTTTAAGGCATATAATCCTCCATTAAAAACCTATTACAGATTTTTAAACTCCGAAACAAATACGTCATTATTTTGATTTCCGTTTTGTATGATCCTTCCCAGGTTGAATTATTGTAACAACGTCGTTATTGATAAACTAATAGTAAGTCAGTCTATCGGAATTGAATAGTATTTTGACCAATAAGGTATTCTTTGAAAAATAGATAAGAGCATGTTGATTGAAAATGGCACATTCTTTTTTTCTATTTCAGAACTCTGGCGAACGACTGCAAGTATGCGCTAGTATGGGGCACCAGTACCAAGTTTAATCCTCAGAGGGTCGGGCTAGCCCATGTCATGCATGACGAGGATGTCATTCAAATAGTCAAAAAATAAAGTCAGTTAAAAACGTTGGGATACTCTTCAATTTTGTTTGTTTTGAAGTTTTACTTGCCTCGTTGGCTTCAAAACTTAGGAATTTTATCAAATTTTCGTAGTCTCAAAAACTTAAGGAATTTTTATAAAATTTTGATTGTTAATTGTTTGTTTCTAAAGTTGTTCTCTCAACTGAGAATTTTAATCTATTGAGAAAAAAATTATATGATGATCAAAATACCTAAAGTGTAATTTGAGTTGGGTAAAACAAGGAAGGTATAACTAAAATATTAAGATTAAAATTGCGGAGTATCCTTTTTATCTCAGAGTTAAAAGATTGAGTAATTAATTATACCTACTATAGTTTGCTTGATACTTGATTAAAATTAATATTAAAGAATACTTATTTTTTAACTCTTATTTCCCTGTGACTAGGTACTTTTTTTATTATTTTTTTATTGCAAGAATAAACTGTTAAAACTGTATTCCTCTTTTCAATTCTTATAACAAAACAACCAATATGCATTAAAAAAGCGAAGACTTTCTATATTTAGTTTTTGATCATACTGGTAGTGTCTATGTAAACATTATTAGGCATAGTCAAAAGCATTATAGAATTCAAACACTTCAGGTAGATTTTTCCAACGATTAAGTATAATTTACGACAAAGGTAAAGACACGTATAAGTCAAAATTTCAGAATTACCTAGCTTAATGAAATAAAAATCAAGGTATATACTATGCATTTAATATAATTTATTTACAAATATACAATCATTAAACAGGGAGATTTCATTAATGGAAATAACTAAATAGGAATAAAAAATGGATATTAACTCTTTGGTAGTGCTCTATGGTTATAAGATTAAAGATTAAAGTTATCTACTCCTTTCACAATCATTTAGCTGAAATCAGGCCATTAGAATTTGCTTTTTGAATCATAAACGTTACAAACAAACAAGGAATTCAGCTAAATTTTCTAATTATACCTCTTTGCGGCTAAATCACTGTGAAAATATTTGGTAGTTGAACAGATTATTTTCAATGGAAAGTAAAAAAAAGAGCAAAACCGTGCAAGGAGCGGGTTAGGTATTGAATTTTAACTCATTTTATCAAAAGAAAATAAAGAAAACAAAATAACATTAGAAAAATAAAGAATAAAAATTTTACCAAATTTAATTATTCTAAAATTCTAATTATTTTTCTAAAATTTCTTTGATAAAAAAAAGTTTAAAATTCTTTGCATTGGACAAATTTGTACAGTAAACGAGGAATAAAAGGTAAAATTTCGGATTTATATCGCCAGTTTTGATCAACCCATAAAACTAAAATTAAAAGATGTCAACTTTACCCGATCCCCAATACAAAATTTAACCCTAGGGGTAAAAAATATGCTTTTAAAACGTTAAATTAGGAAAGTCTCGAAATATACGAATTATGAAAAAATACATTTTAGATGAAAAAAAAGATGGTTGTGGGTAGTCCCCTGGCGATATAAGCGACTACTGGATTAAAATTAATATGACACCATTTTAACAAATATTTCATATTATTACAATACAGTTTTGATAATAATTTTTTAAAATAAAAAACATAATTTCTTATTGGTTAAAGCTGTACTAAGACTAGAATAAATGTCACTGAAGACTAGACAAAGTATTAAATGGTAATATTTTGGATTATTAAAGATCATAGGATAGGAATAAAGATTGATTGTTTGAATAATTTCTATTGAATTCCAATTTGGTTGATTTTGTTCTAGTTAGGCCTAAAGTTTCCCTGTGGGGATAATTCTTGTAGTTTTCATTTGATAAAATAATATCTTTATGAATATCTTTCCCCGACTTCCCGAGAAAATCTTGTGCACCCCCTATGCACAAAGATAAATGGCATTTTTTTTATCAAAGTAACACACTTTTAATATTGTTAAATTTCAATACTTTTATTATATCATAAACGTCTCTAAAGAGTAGTAAGGATAATTATTATAAAGAGTAATAATTTACAGGGAGGGAGGGAACATTAGACTGTAAATAACAATTACACTGGTACCCAAAGATTTATAACCACCGTTATCTTATTCGTCGGCTAATAAACTCTGGGTAATTTATTGAACTTTCATTAGTTAGTTCCAATCTAGAGGTGTCAAAACTTTTCAACCAATAAATAGTTCAAAATATACCGCAAAATTTCTACTTCTAAAGTTTCTTGAAGAAACAATTTTTTTCCTTATCCAATAAAAATTATTCAAACAAAGAATCAAAAATATTGATTAATAAATAAATAAATAACATAAATAGTAAAAAAAAGTAAATAATGTTTAAAAACATAACATAATCAATTTATGGCAATGTAACATGGCCTTTTAATCTCAATATTTTGAATTGGGTCTTCTTTATTTTAGACAACAATTTTCATAAGAATTCAGATAACTTACTTAAACAAATAAATATTAAAGGAACTTTCTATGAACGAGGTCTGATGAGTTTATCACCTTAAACCAAAAAATGTAATATTTAATAAATAACTGATCTGATAATCGTTACTTATGAAGGAATAATCAAAGAAAGTATTGCTTTTTAAATCGAGTAGTTAAATGCTTTGTCAAAGTCAAAAATGACTACAATATTCAGTTTCATAGAAAATATTAATTTTGAGTATAGTCTCAAGATTCTTAAATTTCTTTACACGCTAAGAAATTACAAAAAGCTATATTACAATTATTTTATTAAAACATATTCCAGTCAATTTTTTTTAAAAAGATCAAAATGATTAATAAATTGCTTAAGGTTTCAAAACTTTTCACCCCTTGTTCATAAATTGTCCTTTTATTAAAAATGTTTTAATTATTCATAATATTGGTAATCATACTGATCTGAAGAATTGTCGCTATAATTTTCTTCTTTCTCATCTGTGTGCTTTTTTAATCTAAAAATACAATAGTTATTTATCACATCGTTTTATAGACAGCTTTTTGCGGATATTAAAATGAGAAATCATATTATTAAAACCAATTTGTAAACCCCAAAGGCCCAGGATAACAAAACTAGTATCTTCAATCTTATTATTTTTTTATACATATTTATGGAAAATTGTCTGCAATACGATGCTATACATAATTTTCAGTATGGCTGAGAACTGTTTCTAATCCAGTGGTTATTAATCGGTTTTGATGCCATACTAAAAAAAGATTAATATATTTTATCTATTCTAAATATACTTAGAAGCAAAGATATTCTCGAAGTCAGTGTGTCCGTTTATCTGCCTATAAATCTTATATAACCTAACACATAATCATCAAATGTTTCATAGAAATGTTTCATAGAAAAAACTAATTTTGAAATTTTGGATTTATATATTAGTATTACCTATACCAGTATTTCATCACCTCGTATTACTAGCAGTTTTTCGCAGATAGTAAAATTAAAAATCGTAGGATTAATATCAGTTGCATTTGCCCGGGTGGTTAAAGGCCCGGGCCAACAAAACAGTGATTGATTCATTTTTCGAGGAAAATTAGCATATGTATATTTGAAATGTAAATAAAGTTTCTTACTTTTAGCTGCCAACAACAAGAATAACACAAATCGAAAGAAAAAGTTGAAAAGATTAATATAGCATATAGAAAATGAAAGACAGACACACGAACACTTATAGAGCAGCATCGCTGATGTAAAAAAGGGCAAAATATAAAAATGTAGATATACACTATACTATAGTAGTAGCAAATTGTATCCATATTTGATAAAGCTTTGCAATTTTCAGTGCAACTTTACAAGGTTATCCATACAGGTTGCAAAATTTAGTCAACATTTGATGACGACCTTTTGGAGGCTCGGCGTGACGCTTCGGGTACAAGTCCTCTTCACGCCACCTTGAACATACTCTGCTTTTGAATAGCAGTGTAACGCGCTCAATCGCCCAGGGTATTAATTACGGTAACACCCATTAGACACTTGACTGTTCAGCTTTGAAGTACGGCTTGAAGGAACCACAACCGTAAGATTAAATTTCAGCCGCTGCTGCTCTTAGCCGGTCTATCCTATAGAAAGTCATTCTTACACGCTCCATTCACCTGCTATTATATCTTACGCAGCTGCCAAATTTATTAACCTGTTTATATTTTCTAAGCATGCTATTTCCTACATAAAGCGTTTAAAATGCAGTAAGCCTTTTTGCATATCATAGAAGAAGGTAATTTTGGAGAGAATAGGTTTATTCTAACAGTTTTAAAAATACCTATTAGTCGCTAATTCTTAAATCAAAGTTGCTTGATAAAGTATAATCCTAATCTATAAACAAATTAGCAACTATTAAATTTTCAGTGTTACACTTTTAAAGCAAGCCTGACATTGAAGCAGTTGGTATCTTTCTCTTGTCTCTAGTACGACGAAGTGTGGTCCAATCTCACCTCACAGCAAGCAAAGACGCTGAAAATTACCCTAATGCCACGAGTTTTAATTTGATGAAGTCTAAGAAGATGCCATTTCTCGCGGTCGTAAGCTGTCATGCGTCATGTTGGAAGGGTGAAGCAAATTTCAGATCCTAGTTTTCGCTATTTGATTTACTCTTTTTCTCTATAAAAAAGAGGTGCTTGTACGATTATAATTAATACGCTATAATATAAAGATTTTTCTCAAATCGCGAGATCTGAAATTTGCGTCACCCAACTAACATGACGCATGACCGCGTACGACTGCGAGAAATTGCATTTTCTGGGACTCCATCTATATATAATTTTTCTTAATGTTTACTTCCTTCCATCAATATTAGGAAAAGACATAATATATATAGATGGTCCATCTGACCCCAAAATTCGTCAAACTTAAAAAGTGATTCTATGACAGACAGACAAAAACCTTTGTTTATTTTTAATTCATGTTAAAGTGGATTCATTATACCAACGAAATGAAAAAAAATATATCCTTTCTTACGAATACCTGTACACAATTCCAACCAATGCCATCCAGTGTCATTCTATTGGCTGTTTTAGAGAATATGTCCCTAGAATATCTTTATTTTATAGGATAGATTATGGTGAATTGTTCTACCTTTACCTTTTATTGTAATTTGTTTACCTTCTAGAGTGTAAGGCCATAGTTCTAAGAGTGTGCTCAAGAATTTTGGGATATTTTGGTTTCCATGTTGTTGGTGGTATATACTTGGATGAACCTTTCAATCCTAAACAAACAAAAAAGATTTTAAAGAACAAAAAAATCTTAGAAAAAGTAACATTTAAGGTTATTCTTTCAAAAAATAAATCAAATGACCGTCAGATCATTACGGATAGACTGACTGACCAAGTAAATTTTACTGAATACTCATTGGTATAGGAAATATTCACAAATTTTTCAGTCGTCTATCTTCATTACTTAAAATATTATATCATTATCAAAAATCCCTATGTGCCTCTAGCATCTAGGGTCATATTTTCGAAGAAAAGAAAAAAAGCCTAAATATATCCTGGGACCTATAATAAGCATGATTATAAAGGAATACCATATCGGTTCAGCGGTTCGCTAGACAAAAAAAGTTTACTACTTTTTATATTAGGATATAAAAAAAATTATCCACTTAAAGTTAAAAAATGTAATAAACTGAATTAAGGGACAACGTTCAACTTTGGGCATTGTAACGCTATTCTAATCATTATGTAAGCAAGAATCATTTTGAACCAGGGATCTTAAGTGATTAGATAATGGATGATACATTGATTTAGATCTCCAATGATGATTGATCTAAGTTAAACCTTCTGCAGATTACAATGAATGAGTGTGCGTGTCTATAAAACTTTGGGTGCTAGTATAACCCTTAGTTCAAATTCTCCTTCCTATGACTATTTTTATATACCTTTCTAATAAATGATTTATTAAAAAAGTATACCCTCTCATTGATTTTATCACAATAATCCTAATAAGAAACGTACTTTGTAATGATTGTATGAAACAAATCTAACCCCTATACTACTTATCTATTCCGTTATGCTTCTAACAGTTGTTGTTAACATTAAATCAGGAGATAATGGGATGGGGCTTTCCTAAAATATGTACCCAACATTTTGTAGTAGATTCGATACTTTATAATTTACTTTGTCAGTCCGCCACGGCATGTGGGAAATGTGCTTTTTAAGATTGATTGCATATTTTTACTGTGAAGATACCCTATATAATCTAGTCAGATATGATCCTAAAGACATTTATATTCATTTTTCCTTTTTTATGATCACTAAACATCTGATATATAACTCACAATGTCCGTTTTTCCATCCATATTTTTTTTATCCTTTTATTGCTCAAATTTCCCCAGTTCTTGCTTGAGTAATGACACAATAAACATACAACTATTATATTTATATTTTTTTCTGTTATGATTGTGTGTTTAAGAGGATATCGAACCAAGAGGCCTTACTCCATCCAAACATAACCTAATTTTTAGGATGGTCTATCCATACATTTATGAAATAAACTACTTGAAGACAAAATGATTGAGAGTTTGTGTTATACTTTATAAATGGTGTTATCCCGACCTTTGACACCATACAATACTGAGTATAAACACAGACACAAATTAGCACAACATCTAAGTTTCTAGAATTTTATATAAATTGAGCCTTGGTTAACTTGCATCTGCTAGTTGTCCTGGAGGCAATGGCGTCCAAGCTTTTTCAGATTTTTTTTTTTTAGGGGGGGGGTAAAAATTCAAAATTATGGGGGTAATCTTTATATCTTATAGGCAAGGACGTCCAAGCTTTTTAAAATTCAAAGTTCAAAATTTTGGGGGTGCCTACCGTACCCCCAAATTCATTTCGGGGGAGGGGGGGTATTCACCCCTCCCCCCATTGGACGTCCTTGCTTGGAGATAATGGATTTGAGTCTGGAACAAAACCCTGTCAGAAGAAAAGACAATAAAAATATTTCTTATGCTGCTATTTTAGACTAAATAATAAAATGAATAAACCAGGCAATTTAAAGGAGCTTTATCCTAAAAGTTCATATCAATGTCTGTTTTTCCGTCTAACGTTTAAAGTACCAGCTCAATAAAAACTAAATTGTCGTTTAGGCAAAAATTAATCTAAAAAAAAAGTTTACTTATCATTTTACAGTTTAGCGCATTTTTCAAATATGCATTTTTTGTAACTTAAGAACCTAAATGTTTTAGTTGAAATACCAATAATAATGAGGGAACACTTTATCATCGACCCCTCCTCTAACCTAAATACAGTTCACACGATTACAAATAAGGGTATTCTTATAAAATATATAAACATAACTTTTTATTTTTAGCAAATAATTTTAATTTCTTTTTGATTGTGAATTTTTTCATGTAAAGAAAACTTTATTAAAACTATTTTAGTTAATTTCCAAGATTGAGCCTAATATTTGTGAGTTAAATTCTGCCTCTTGTAACTGGTAAATATTGATGGGAGGAAAGGAATGTGGATTATTTTATCATTTACTGTTTCATACTCCCGTTATCAATAAGAAAAACAAGTCTTTTTAGCAATATTTCAACTTTTTAGCTAGCAGAAAAGTTGAGGGCTAAATTAATAAAATTTACAGCAATGAATAAACATACAATTCTGGCTAAAAGATTGTTAGGGATAAAAAGGGGTCAATAAAAGTGTTATTATTTTTCATACATAGGTTTTGTACTCTTACACTTTGTTATCAAATATTAAAATGTTTATATCACGATTTCATTGTTTATGTACGGATTTTATAATAGTCAGTAAGTATATAATTAAAACTTTTCTACATTTATTGCATGTATGTTGGCTATGGGTAACTGTGTATTTTAGTATAATCATTCCTTTTTTGATTATTATCCTATAAACGTGTTTTATACAGCTAAAATTCGGTTTGCCATAAATACATCCATACTTTTTTATTGCGATGACGAAAATACATCTAATGAACTTTTGCTTGATGTGCATTGTGCATATAATAGTACCCCGTTTTTGGTATCACGATTCCTAGAGCGATTAGTAATATTCTTATTAGCGTAGGATCTCTATTATTACATTCTAAATGTAATTAAAATATTAATTTTACAACATATTAGCATCATATTTTCTTCAGACTTAAAAACATGTCCCAAAAAGTAGACAGAAAAATCACCGACCAAATTAAGGCCCACCCCCTGCAAATGAGTTACATTAAAATATTTGGTTGGCTTTCATTTCCACATCAATAACAACGTAACAAACAGATATTACCGCCAAATTGGAAAAAATGTATGAGATTTTAATTTTATTAAGAAATTATTCGAACAAATTGAAAAAAAATCCTTCATGATAATCTTATGAGTACTCCGTGTAAAAAGCGTTTCATTCTTAATCTCTAAATAATTAGATCTGTTAATTCTATTATGAAAAATCAATATCTATGATTAGAATGTCTATCTTTTTGTTTTTTATGTAATCAGATTTAGCGCTTCTACTAATTATTGAAATATTACTTATTTTGTGTGTGGAAGTGATGTCACTGCAAATATTTATTTACTGTGAGCCGAAAAACTCGTGTATACGGTAGAATTCAGGGGTATAAAGGGATAAACATTAGGTGATAAAATTGGTGTACCCTCTAACAAAATTACTCCTCTGTAGATTAAAAATAAAGGTGGAATAATTTAAACACTGATTTTCTAGCTTGTACAAGCTAATCAAAATCTAATAATTGTCCATAAAGATTTAAACCGACCAATAAGTTAACCACCTGTTTATTAAAGTTTGGATACTAGACACCATTATAATTCACAAGTTACCTTGGGTACATACTTGTTGATTGGTTTCTACTATAGCAGTGGCCATTCATTCAATAATTTACATTTATTAAAGGGTAAATGAAAGCTTTATCATTCTTGGAGATGTACATTGTACATCAATTTCTCGTCCATTGTCTATTCCCTTAAGATCCTTAGAGTCTATTAGTGTAATGATGTATTTTGCTGTGAATACAAATGGTTTAAATTAAAGCAAAATTTTGGCGGGTGTAAATTAAAATAATTTGACCTAAGACCCGTTAGATCCTTATGAATATATATTAATGGAACAGTTAGT
>LS051859.1:0-10773 GCA_900241095.1 Acartia tonsa | reverse complement strand
ATACAGACAACTACCTCCCTTCATTTTTCAAAGACCTCTTTCGTCTGCTTCTAAATTATTTTCTGCTACTTGGCTGTATTAATATAAGCACAATTGATTGCTTTTCAATGACCCAATAGGAAGGTTGCATAAGACGGTTGCGATGGGGAGATACAGTTAGTTAACCCTTTCTCCCTCTAGTGTAAAACTTGCTTACTTTTAATTTCTCCTGGTTGAAATCAAACATTCTCACTGGAATTCCTTTCTTGTTCTTTTTTTTCTCAAAAGTGACGTCCAGCATTTCTAAAAATGTCTGGTGAATATTGTAGAAATCGAATAATCATGGTAATAAAGATATTTAGAAGAAAAAAGGGGTATTGTCCCTTTCGTGGCAACGCCTCTTAAGGCCAAGGGGATTTTCGTCGTATTTTCAAAGTAGCCTTTCATAGGTTATTTAAGGTTAGGTTAGGTGATTGCAAAGCAGGGCTAGGCAATTGGCCACGCAGGGTTAGAGCCCCCCGCAGGGGCTTGAAATAGGGGAAAAGTTACTGTGAAAATACGAGAAATGCCCCTTAAGAGAAGTTGCCACGAAAGGGACTATACCCGAAAAAAAAAACTTTTTTTCAAAAATAAATTCAAAGAGAAGCTTCGCTAGGTACTAAAAAATTACCGTAATTAAAAACAACATACATACACATAGTTGTAATAGGCTAAAAACAAATATAAATCAAACCTTGTATTATGCATAGAAACAATTTAGAAAGAAATAAATATAAATATTTATTTGCTTTAATAAATATTCGTGCCAGTTTACATAAACTCCCCTATCTTTTCATGAAGTGTTTTATTTACCAGAAATTACCCATCAAACATTTTATTTCAGTCTAAAGTACGTTAAATAGCAAAGGTTTAAAACATTAACAAAACGGTAATAGTGGCCGTTTAACTTTTTCCAGATTAATAAATAATTAAGTAATAGCGGAAACTAGTTTATTGTAGTTTAAACAAATGCATGAATTACAGTATGATTTTTATACTGTAAACGATCCAATGTCGCCTAAAATAAGTATAGAATTGCATTTTCGTAATATTGCAAATACGGGAATAGGTTTCCAAATTATCCTGTCAGTATATAATAATCACATGGCAATTATTGTAATTTATACCTCATTTGTCAAAATTTTAAGGAGATTAATTTTTCCATCGGCAGGCAGTTGATAAATATACCTTTTGACACTGAGGTTCTCTACTGGGGTCTGGTCCCACTCTTCTAAACAATGGCCATCTAACAGCCCTACTGGCGTGGCTCAAATCTAAAGTTTTAATGAACAAGCAAAAAGTGTCTAAGAGTAGTGAGGCAATAACAAGATAACAACTTTCATAAATGACAATTTCATAATATAGCTTTATAAAAAATATGTGTTCAATAAGTAAAAATCAATTTGCTTAGAACACGGTCTGATTGACAGCAGAGATGATATCCCTGTACTGACAGACACAAGTATAGAATATCCTACTTTTAGATTAGTATTGAAGAATTAATTATTTAAGAATTTTAAAAAGCTGCAGACTTAAATTTTAGCCATGGTTAATCGTTCCCAATAAATATTTTTACTAGAGACAACCAATAGTTTGATCCGACAATTCTTGTCTTTGGGAACGCAGGGGATTGGGCTTTTAACTACACTAGTTCCCAAAGTTTTATAGTAGTTTTCTTATTCTTTAACTCAACAACTTTGGGAACTTATATTTAATTTTGATTGGCTGGTTATTAAGTTGAGTGTCCAAACGTTTCACTAATTGTAAACTACAATAGGGACAATTTTGTTAATTTATCTACCATTGTCTTATACCTTTAGATCCATAAAGAAATGTTTAAGTAGTTCAGGTTGATACTCGAACTCTTCAGGACTTTTCCTTTTTAGTTAGTGTTAAATTAATAAAACCTTTACCTGAACAAAACATACTCCAAAATACAACCAGAATAAAACATCTTCGTAGAAATTCCATGAAAAATCTAAATAAAAGTCTCAAATATAAAGAGGAAAATTTTGTTAAAAATTTAAATTAATCCTAAATTATAAAAGTTGATAAACCTTAAATATTTAAAATAAAAGCCTAATATCTACTTTAAATATTACTCTATAAAACTAAATTGAAATAAATTGTATTTTCCTCTTATACCCAGAAACAATTGAGTGAAAACTAATACAGAAACAATGGAAATATGATACAATTTTTTGGGAAAAAAAGAACATTTTTTAGATTTCAAAAATATTTGAAAAGATAAAGGTTTCTTTTTTAAAAAGCATAGGTATAAATATATTTTAAACCGTGTATCTTTTTTTATGTAAAATTTTAGAGTTTTAATATTTTAAACCCCCCGTTTTAATGAAATTCTTTGTTTGTAATTTCAATGTCAGCTAAACAAAATATTGAAATATTAACAAAAACGCTCATTTGCATAAATATTATAATAATTAATCGCACTGTTACCTTAAAGTTACAACTATGCTGACTTCTACCAGTCTCGTTATAAAATAACAAGGATGACAACGTACATAAAAGCAAAGATCTGAAACGGTATGACAGACGACGAACATTAACTTATGTAGAGTGTCATAACTGAATAGGTATACAAAAGATAATATTTAAGTTTTGACAAAATTATCCGTAAATTATGTTGCAAAACTTCTTAAATACAGAATTCTGTTTAAAGACATACTGACATTTTTAGGACTTGATTATAGAGATGATCCGCTTATAATCTTGTACCTTATTACAATAGGAATCAGTATCCAAAAATCAGATCAATCGGATTATTATATCACATGTAAAATTGTAATTAAAAAGGTTAAAAAATCAACATGTTTAAAATAAAAGCATGGACATTCGAGTAATAGAAGTTAGACCCAATAGACCCAAGTTATAGAAAAACTTCGCTTTTTAAAATGATCAGAATAGTACAATAATAAATAACTGAAACAAATAGGTGAGATAAATATTAGGAAACCAAATACCTTAATCTATCTTAAATAGAATCCGAGAAAATAACATTTCTTCCACAGCGCTACGAAAGGACAAGGTGAATTAAGGGTTATTTGTAGGCGAAATTGTTATAATTTTTTATTCACTGCGCGGTTTTTGTTTACATGTGCTCAAAATGCCGCAAATTATTTTTATCTCTTAACATTTTGGAATAAGGATCTTATTTTTGGATTCAAAATTAAAAAAAAAATAAAATATTTATATAGAAGCGAGGCTATTTTATTATTCAAATGCCCATATGATTGTGTGTTCCGAATTTCAAAGAATAAAATTTAGATTATTTAAAATATCAATTTTTTTAACAATATTTAAAATTTCATAATTAGATAAAGATTTAAATTCAAAATCTTAGATAAGTTAAAAGTATTAATCTTTAAAATAATATTTTAATTAGACAATCCTAAATTATAATGAAAGTAAAAGCTTCTCATTGATTAGTTAAAAATACTCAAAAAATCGTTTAAACTTGCAATTATGATAATGAGGAAGTCAGGGACCGTTAGGGATAGGACAATGGAAAATAAACAAATCTGTGCACCTAAAATTATGCTAAATAATTAATTTTATTATCCCTATTAATTACCCAACATTCATAAATAGCTAAGCACCAACATATTAAAAGATAAGAAATGATATAAGAGTAGAAGCTTATAGATTAGAGGAATCGTCATAGATAATTTAAACGCAAATTTGATTCAGCATTAAATCTCTACCCGTCCCTATATCCATGAAAAACATTTGTAAATTCAGAGAGAAAAAGAACAATTAATGGAGCAAAAATTTCCTTTTCCTTTCACCTATAGTCAAATTCCGAATGAATCTTTCCCAAAATTATTAAACACTGTAGGCTTAATATGGTCATGTTTACTTGATTATATAGATATGCATATAATATTGTGCCTTACCCTCCTAGGAATCAATATTTCCAAAGTAAAGAAAAGAGGATAATTGTATCATATTTTTAAAAATTTTAAGCTAAATTATTTTATCATGTTGATAAGACTTACTTATAATCATACAGAGTAGTCAGACTTCCTAAGTTATAACTAAATTTTATTAAAGGAATCATCATGCTAAGTTTAAAATCAATAGGAAAAATCTAACATGCTTAAGTAAATGATAAGAGCTATCCGTTACGTACGTATGGATCAAAATGCCTTTTCGCTGCTTTGTTAATTCATGTTACTTGTTTTATTTTAAATCTAAAATAATAAGGGCCCTTTAAACATAAATTTAATATTTGTTTCTAGAAATAAATTTATTTTTGTTTGTAGCGAAGCTATTTATTAGCATGGGGAAAGTCTGTTCGTCTATTTGTCCAAAAACTATATTATGTCTTGATTTTCTTGTGAAGATATCAATGGCACATAAGCGTCTACTCTATAACTCTGTCTGTTTGTCGACTGCTTATTATATCCGATATGCTCAGTAAAAATAATGTCCAGTTATTTCGCATCAGTTAGATATTATAATTTACAATATTGTATTATCATAACATGATAATTATACCAAATATTAAAAGTGTTTAATTTGTTTCATTGAAATAAATTTTTAAAACAACAACAAGATAAATTATGAAAGTAAAGAATTTAAGATATTTAGATAATGGATCAATAGATAAAAAGAATAAATAATTATATAAATAAGATTTGTATATCCTCATAATAAAGTAAAAGGATGTTTGTTTGTCTGTGTGTATGTCTGTACCGAAGGATTTCACTAAACGCTGAACCGATCGGGATCTCCTTAACAGATTAGCTTCTCATAGGTCCCGGGAAGGTTTGAAACTATTAGGGGGGACGGAACCACAACACTCCTCCAGAGAAATCGACAAAAATAAAAGAAACACCACCCTTTTCGTTTCCCTGAAGTCAGGAGTTTTAAATAACAAGTTAATTCAGTATTTCTATACAGATTAGGTTAGGTTAAGATATAAATGCACATTTAAAAACCTATAAGATGGACTAAGATAGGTTAGGTTAGGTCAACACAAACTTAGGTAGGCCTTAATTTTAGAATGTCAATTGCTAGTTTTCTGCAGACTAAATAGTACATTAATTTAGAAAAGAGCAAGGCTATTCTTTGGGTTACTTTAATGCTAAAATATTTACAGAGAAATTTGGTCATCAATTAAGATTCCAATAGGGATCTCATTTATTGGACAGTTCTTTCATCCAGTAGGTTTGGAGGGGATGGGGTTTAGTAGTCAGCAGTGAGTAAATATCACTTTTTAGAGTACATGAAAATCTGTTGCAGCAACATCCAAGTAATTATACACCGATTTTGAGAACAAATGGTTTTCCTTATTCTATTTCCTGAATTTGTTTCATTTGTACTGTCAAATACTTACTTAGAAGAATGCAGGGATCTTTGGGGATAAGAAATACCCAATGAATTTATTTACATCCCCAATGATGATACACAAAATTACCTGTTCTGTGGATTACAATTAGTTGTTGAATCATTTGGACACACTATTTTATGAACCAACTAATCAAAATTTGATAAAAGTCCCCAAAGTTGTTAAGCCAACGAGTAAGAAACTGCTCTAATAAAACTTTGTGGACTAAAAGTCCCAATGTCCCCTCCTTTTTAGTGATTTTATGAGTAATGCTTTGAAATCGATTTATATTCACTGAATTAGACATTTTAAACATTTCTTGACATTGTGAACAACTCAATTTTGTCAGAAATCCTCTCCACGTCATTTTAATTTTTATTTAGTAAACCAACCTTTGTTTGCACGACTTTGTCTATAAGTTCTAAATTTGCATGCCTGTTTATGGGCCAAACCATTCTCCCTACTCCAACTAATGTTTTCACAAACCTGATATATCATCAGCAGTAGGTTCCCTTTTAAATGTCTCTCATATGCCGCGGTAAGTTGTCTATCTATACCAGAATATAAAAAAATATTTACAATTTACATACGGATGGGCAATATAAATTATAAAAATGCTTTGCTACAAACAAGGATGACAATAACCATAAGAGCTTTGAAAAGGTATGACAAAAGAACATTGACTCTTGTAGAGTGACAAAATTGAATAAGCAGAAAATAAGTAAGTTTTAACAAAAATGTACATAAATGTGTTGCAAAACTGAAAAATACAAGATACTGTTTAAAGGACTTACTTATATCATTGTAACTTGATTATAGAGTTGCTTCGCTAACAATATTGTGTACTTAATTGTTAAAAAATCATTATTTCAAAAATAGATATAGGATAATCATATCACATAAGAAATTGTTGTAAAAAAATTGACATGATTTAAATCATACCTAATTGTTATAGGAATCATGCAAAGTCTGAAATCAATAGGACACTTCTAACATGTCTAAATTAAATAAAAGAGCTAACCATTACGGACGGGCGGACTGACAAAGTGTCTAACAAATCAGCCATGTGACATCATAAAAATGAGGGAGTTGGGAAGAGAAGTGAGAAAGACAACCACTAAAAAAGTGATAGAAAATCACTCTTTTTATGAAGTCACATGACTGATTTTTGAGATACTTTGTCCAGTTATCTGAATGACTGATGGACGGACAGACCAACCCAAATTACAGAAATGCTATGCATCTGAAAAAAAATGTGTGTGAAAAAGTATGTAATGTATTTTACTTATTCCATGCATGCAAACAAATAAATCCATGCAAACGTTCTCACAATAATAGCAATTGTTTTTAAACCAAGGAAGGAGAGGGGGATAATTACACTAGTACCCAAAGTCCTATGATTAAGTTTTATTTAATTTGTTGGATAATCAACATTGGGAACTTGAGCGAATTTTGATTGGCTGATTTATTAAGCTGAATGTTCAAACTTTTCAACCACTAATTATAATCTACGAAAGGGGTGATTTTGTGTGTCATCCTTGGGAATGTTCATCAATTTATCGTCCATTGTCTTATCTCTTTAGATCCCTGCTATTTATTATTTGCTATATAACTCGCTTTGTCTGCTCGTCCGTTCGTCATTTTACTTATAAGCATCCAGAGCTGGATCTTTAAATCATTTTAGTGGTGAGCCAGATCGGGGTGCGCCGAATTTCAGCCAATCACAGCGCGGCATTTCATAAAATGCCGGGCTCTCATTGGTGGAAAGTTGGCTCATCCCGATCTGGCTCACCACTTAAATAATTTAAGGATCCAGCTCAGAATAGAAATTTACTTTAAGTATCATAAATACTTTCAGTCATATCTAATAAATATTTATTATTTTGTATAGTATCACGTCGAACCGGACTGAAAAATTAAATATAGCATCTTACAATATCCAGTTTTTTAAAGACTATAAAAATGAACAATCATAAGATTAAGACCATTTTTTTTTAGTTAGAGCCTTTGGCATCTCTGAGCTAAAAAATGTTCTTATATTTTAATTATATTATTGCGGTAAATAATTATCATTTCATTCACCTTTAAACTATACTATCTAAGAGGCCACTAGAGTCTTCTAGGGTATCTTGAGGTCAAGAGGGCGGGGTATTAAGTAGGCGGCAATTCGCTTATAACTTTTATTCTAAAATGAAATATAGAAAGAATTGTTTTTTTTTCAAGGGAATATTAATCTTAGTAGGGCGGATATACCCTTCCCCTAAAATAGTTAAAAAACCTTTCCTGGACCCATAAGAAACTTAACTACAAAGGAGAACCTTAATGGTTCAGCGGTTAGCAATATTTTTTTGTACAATCCTGTTACTTTTATGTAAGGATTTAAAGTATAGGATAGTTCTGCAGGAAAAAGAAATTGTGGCTTAATTGGAGGTGCTCCTATAAATCTTGAAAATCTAAAACGTTTTAGATTTGTGCAAGTAATTCTTAGTACCTAGGAACTTTATCGGGCAATAATTAAATGTACTTTTAAGTCTAAAGCACAAATTTATTCAGGTTCAGTCCCTTTCGTGACATCGTCTCTTAAGGGGCGTTTCGTCGTATTTTCACAGTATCTTTTAATATGTAATTTTAGTTTATGTGATTGCCACGCAGGGTTAGGCACGTGGCCCCAAAGGGTTAGAGCCTTCCGCAGTTGCTAACCTTTAGTACTTTAAAAGTGAAGCTTTCCTTTATTATTTAGGGTCCGTAACGGATAGCTCTTTTAGTTAATAAAGGCTCTTTCGAATTGTCCTGTTGATCTCAAACTTTGCATTATGTTTCCTGTAACAGTCAGGTATGATCTAGAAAGCGTAGCAACTCTGTTTTCATTACCAGAATTATCGTGCTTTTTATCCTGTCCAATTATCAACTTAAAACGACAAAAGATGCTATTAATTTAACAAGGATGACAACACCCATAAGAGCAAAGCTCTGAAGGAAGAACCAACATACGTTAATGTCAAAACTGAATACGCAGAATGTTAATGCATTAAGAAGTGTAAACAAAATTGTAATTGATACTGCTTAAGGACATACTTACATTTTTAAACTTATTACATTGTACCTTGTTGTAATAAGAATCGGTAAACCAAAAATAAAATAAATCGGATAATTTTATATATGTACAACAATTTGCTATCAAAAAAGTAAATAATCAGCATGTTTTAGATGGACTTAAGGACTTTCTAGTAATGTTATAGAGTTGATGCGCCTTTTAAGTCGTACCTAACTGTTATAGGAATCATATGTTTAGCTTTTTTAATATTAATTGAAAAGCTTCGCTTTTAAAAAGTCATAGTAATCAGAGAAAAAATTGTAACACTTTTTAAAAATTGCTCAGTGTTGGTCATTCTTAATATTATAAAACTGCAAAGCAATGCACTGTGTGAATTAGGGACACAAACTTAACAATTTTTTTTTTTACAGGGAGGGAGGGGACATTGGGATGTTTATTACATTTGTCCACAAAGTTTTCAAAGTTTCCAAAATATTAATGTTATCTTATTCATTGACTTAAAAACTATGGGGACTTGAATTTTGATTGGTTGGTTCATGTCCATGTTGTTCAGTTGAATGTCTAAACGCTTCAATCACTTATTATAGTTTAATTTTGTGTATAATAATTAAGGAATTACAACAATTTATCGGCCATTATATTATCCATTTAGATCCATGACTTTTTACAAGCAAATCTTTAATGCATTTCAGGTCAGTCCGTCAGCACGTCGTCTGTATTTGTTAGCTCTGAGAGATATCTTTAGCTTGTTATAGTAATCCTTCTGGTTTTAAAAGTTGCATGATGATTCTGGTAAGAAAATAGGTGCTAGATAGATTCTAAGAACGTATCACATTTAAATAATCTTTAATTTTTTATACTTTATACACATGATTTTTCAGTAATTAATGCAGAATATTATTAGCAAAGCATATCTTTATTTCACTAAGTATTAAAATCTAAGAAAGTCAATTCATTAAAGTAAAAGAATAGCGGCCAATAGGGTCAGAAATATAAACACACCTGAGCTGAGAACAAAAAGCAAAATTGCTAGCAAGCGAAAGGTCCCCGCCACTTTGGATAGGTAGTTGCCTTGATTATACTATTGTCATCCTTATTTCAAGCATTTTTGTTGCAGGAATCTCCATGAATCTAAAGGGCTAAGACAATGGCCGATAAATTGATGTACATCCCCAAAAATACACAAAATTATCCTATCTGAAGATTAAAATTAGTGGTTGAAGCGTTTGAATACTCAACTTAATTAACGAACCAATCACAATTCACTGAAGTCCATAAAGTTCAAAAGCAAACGAATAAAAAAATGTTATTTTAAAACTTTGGAGAATAGTGTCATCAATAGCCCATTGTCTCTCTCTCTCTGATAAATATCAATATAAATAATTTTTCAAAATTCTAAAAATATCAGAAAATATTGCACTTATTATGTAATGTATCTTAAAATATTGGGGATTAAAAATGAATGGAGATAATAACAATATTGTATTAATTAAATAATTTAATATTTGATATTAAATTTGATATTTTTAAGAATTTAGACCAAATAACAATGTATGTAATATTTTGAAGTATAGGTTTTATACAAATGTAATAAACTAATTTAAGATTAAAAGAAATGCTTCTTTTAAGTATGTAATAATTGTTCAATGGATTTATAGATTGTACAATTGATTTACTTCCCCAGAGTCTATGGGTATAGTCCCTTTCGTAACATCTACCTTATTACAGTAGATTATCTCCTATTTCTAGCACCTGCGGGGGGCTCTAACCATGTGGGGCCAATTACCTAACCCTGTGGGGCAATCACCAAACCAAATATAACCTAACCTAACATAAAATAACCTATAAAAAGCCATTTTAAAAATACGAAGAATCGCCTCTTATGGGGCGATGTTACGAAAGGGACTATTCCCGAGTCTATATTGAAACTAGCTGGGATCTCGTTAATTTTATAGTTGACTTATTATAGGATTGAAAAATAGCATAAAATCACCTCCAGACCAATTTGAAGCCTCCCTATAATGGAGAACCTAATCGGTTCAGTAGTTATCGAAATCAGACAAAAATTTTGAAATTTTTTTAGCTGATTCACAATTAATATGAAAACATAATTAATGCCCTTTTGTAAAAAAATTTATACATTTTAGAACCATTAACATGGCAGGATTGTTCTTACACTCTTTTTTTTTAGACTGATTCTATAGTCTGACTAAATGATTTATAGAGTAGGTTTTCTATCAGACAGAATATAGTTTATAAAACCTTTGTTTATGATATCTAAACTATAATATTTAGGCTTAAAATTTCAACAATGGATGTAGAATATACGTGGATGATATAACAAGAGAAA
>LS051856.1:6129-16158 GCA_900241095.1 Acartia tonsa | reverse complement strand
AAATTTACTTACAATTTTGCTTCGACTCTTATACATTTATATTCTGATTATTCAGTTCTGACACTATACAAATGTTAATGTCCGTTTGTCCTACCCTTTCAGTGCTTTGCTTTATGGATGTTGTCATCCTTGTTTCCTATGTATTTAAACAACAAAACAATTAAGTGTCCATTGTGTTCTTTGTATAGAAATTTAAAAGAAATTGATGATTTTTGTTTTTTTTGCACTTATCTTTTATAAAATCTACTTTCAAGAAATATCTGGATTAAGTTTTCAAATATAGAGCTATTAGACATCAAATAAAACTTTTTATCAGCACAGTTGCTATATATTTAGGGCATGTTATTAGTCTGTCAATCAGTTAGACTATCATAAGAGTTCATTGGTAGTACAGTGTTTATGAAGGATTACTTGTATCATTTCTAAGATAATTTGCCTAAAACATTTTAATAATATGGTGCAAATATTGCTGCACTTCTGTTGGCCTTAGTTTTCCTCGTTGTTCTGTGATTCTTCAGATATTTGGACATATTATTTTTCTCTAACATGTTATAAAAGAAAACAAATAATATGTCTAAGAAATTTTATATCAAAACTTATAAAAAGACAGATAATCCTATAAAAAGTATCAACATAATAATAACAGAAATGAAATTTTATTACACACAAATACTTTGGAGTTTAGATAGAAATGTTTGTACAAAATTAAAAAATGAATTAGTACAGTTAAAGAATAGAGTGGTCAAGAGTTAAATAGCTGTACCCCAGTCAAAAATTAGCCTACTAATGCAAACTCAGTGGTTCTAAGATTTGTAAGTTTGTACTTAAGAAAATATTTTTTTCCGGTTTTTCTTCTTATTTTTGGTAGTTATCTGTCATATATAGTCAAAGTTAAGCCATGACTTAGCTTGACTTTCATGTATCATGCGCAAACTCATAAAAATATAACATATTTGTATATGGTCCAGCTACCTAACTCTTTATCTAAGATTATCTATATTTCAGTGGTATCCAGTACACGAGGTATCCTTCCTGGTGTTCTTCCTGGTGCCAGTGCTGCTCCTCACCTACCTGTACAGCTGCATGGCCATGGCAATCAAAAAATCCGCCAGGAAAACAATCACATGTTTATGATGTTTAAATATCTTTTATAAGGTTGGGTAACTTATAGGAACTGTTATGAATTGACCATGATGAAAAATCTGTACTTCGAAAAATCTACCTGTACGAGAATTCTGCTCATTTTTTTACAGATTGTATCTACAGCTAGCAAAGAAAAATTAGTATGATAATTTAGCGCCATAAAGTATGTAATATTGATTACGGAAACACATTGAAAATTTATTGTAGAATTCTTAAACAATTCTTCTATGAACTGGTGAGAAACTTTTAATTTGTCACAATTAAGTAACAGCTCAAGTTCATGTTACATAGGTATTTTTTATTGTATACTGTATATACAATATACAAAACCATAAATAGACTATAGATACAGAATAGACATCTAGTTTTTTTTGGTTTAGTGTTTCAAAAATTGTTTATATGTCAAATTAATTGACTATTATCAACCTTATCCTTAACTGTGTTCAATAATCATACATAAGGGACATTGCATATGCACTGTAAACTTATGATTAAATTAATACTCTAATCTTAAATATCTAATATACTCTGCATATTATATTACTCATGGAATGTCTATGTTTACTTAAGACATATTCCTAGAGTTATTAGATATTGTGCTATCACAGTAAATTAACTTTCATGGTCCTTTCATTCTTATCCATTAATGGACCACAGAAACCTGCATATTTTGATTTTATAAGAAGAAGCTCCAGAATAAATAATTGTACACATTTGATTGTTAACCCTTACCTTTTAGAAAATACTTTAACTCATGATTTGTTAAAATCAATTAAGATTAATTTATTAAAAGTTTAGCTAAAATTTTTTTTAGAGTCAAAAAAGCTATTTAGTTAAATAAATATTTTAAATGACCCCACTTTCCCCCAAAAAAGAATTTAAGATTATGAAATTTTTTGTGCTCGGTCCCCATCCAATGTTCAATGTTCATAGTCTACTGTGAGAAAAATCAAAAGATATTTAGAACCCGCTTTATTCTAAATAGTATAAAACATTTATAGAATGCAAACATGACAGGGAAATCAAGGACAATAATATAATAACAGCATCACATTTACTTTATGATGGGACACCTAGACATACAAAGTTGCAGAATAAATTAGAAGACTAAAGTTTTGGATTTTATAAAAACTTAAAACAAACAAAAAGAGATAGATTATTGGATAAAAAACTTCTTTAGATGCAAATCATGATTTTTGAAAATTCGAAATTTCAAATTCCATGGAAATTGATCGTGCCATCCGGTTTTTTCTAATAAATTGTCAGAAAACTTTAACCAGCCTACAACATCCCTTAATTTGGTAGCTCTGGAAATATCTTACCTAACGGGGCTCAACAAATTTTTGCATAGCCTTTCCTAAATCAAAATTCACAAATTTGATTTTTTTAAATCAAAAATAAAAGGGGGGATAGGGAAGGTTGTGTATAATACACTAGCGTTATAAGTTATTTTGACGGCTATTTCACATATACTTTTGACTCAATTTATATCGAAACACAGTTTTATAACCAAAAAAAGTTTGTACTTAAATCATATTATGTTTTGTTCAATGCACTTTGAAATTGACAGACATAAATATCCATTAAAATGAAACAATGATAACATGCAGGGTAGTTAGGACTTTAGGTTGTTGAGTAATGGGACAAAGTGACTAAAAAAGCAGCCATGTGACGTTATAAAAATGATAATCCCTCATTTTTATGACGTCACATGGCTGATTTTTGAGTCACTTTGTCCCACTACGTTGTTGGCTAAGAAACCTTTAATAAGAATAAGCAACCACCTTGGAATTCAGATTATCAAATGATCTTTCAAGCTAGCTAGAGGAGCTATTTTTTCTCTGAAATTTTCCTATAATTTATTTGATACAAACAACACTTTGATTAAAGAACCTTTGTCTTAAAGAATAAATCTTGAATGTGAATTGTTTTGCGAATTCCTTTACATAGTCCTACTTGTTTAATAACATGAAAGACCATTCAAAATCTCTTTTGTTCAATTGTTCAAAAACTTATTTAAATCAAGCATCAAACGTTTTAACCTTTTTTGAAAAAGTGAATCAACTCTAAAATTATGACACATATAGGTGTAAACGATATAATTTGTCAAGGTTATATCAAAGCTGTTAGAATAAATTAAAAATGGTTATCTTTATAACTGTTTTCTTACGAAGATCAGTTGAACACATTTGAGTTCTACAGTAGCTTCGCTTTGAAAAAAAAGGCAAAAACTTGGCAAATATAGAAATTTCAAGATTAATTATATAAGATTATAAATTGATTAAGTCTTAGACAAACTAATTTTACCCTTTAATTAAAAAGTCGAGGTCTAACCTTTTATAATTTTATAATTAGCAAATATATGTTAAAATGTAGATAAAAATGAGTATTAAATAATTAAATAGTCTATGAGTCTAATAAAAAAAACTGGGTTATAGAACTTACAAAGTATCTATGTCAGGCTCTTCACAAGGTTCTTCAGTTAAACCCGCATGTTTTACCCCAATAACACAACCAAGGGAGTGTCAAGGTAAAAAGTCACACCCCTTTAAATTTAAGTAGGACGTAAAAAAATGCTTATATAGATGTGGACATGTAAAGAGGTGTATCCTACCTTTGACAATGAAATTACACCTCTTTTGTTGTCTTATTTACACCCCCAACCCCCACATCCCGTTCGATTTCAGAATTGAATTAGATAATTAATCTTCTTACAACGTATCTGTGTAACAATAAGTGATTTTTGTTTTTTGGATGTTAGGAGCGATCTCCGACGGTCAGTCCACCGTCACTCATCAGGTCCACCCACAGATCATAGACAACAGATCATTAGAATGCTCAGTAAGTATACAATTTAGTAATATCAACGGATTGTTAATCTTTCTGTCTCCCTGTCTTTAGCTTTTTTTTGTGAATTTAACATCTTTTCCCTTAAATTTTAAAGAAAAATATCAAGATAATTTGGAAATTTTAAATTTACCAAATTTATCAGGGAAGCCTTGCAGTCAAACAAATATATTTAATATGCGCAATAAAAGTAAGAATCTTATATATTAAAATATTAATAAAGTATGAATCATATATTACACCAAGGAAAAGTATATCCAGGTTTGTCTCAGCAACATTAAATTACATAAAAAATACCAGTTAATATTGATAAAGTAAAAATATATTATTTTAAGTTATGAACATCAAACAAATCCATAAAAAGTAAAATCATCCATTTTTTTTAATGAATATAATGTTATTAATCGTCAATCTTTTAGTCTAAAATTTAGTAAATTTTCATTCCTGAAATTTAAATCAAATGCTATTTTCATTTTAATGAACATTAATAATTAGCAAAAAGTAGTATAGTCAAAAAGGTTAAAAGTAGCTACACCACTAAAAACTAATTTTACACTATAATTATTCTTTATTTTACTTTTTACTTAAACACGAACAAAAGTTTAAGTATAATAAATCAAAGTTTTCAAAAGAACAACCAAAATTCTAAGTTATAAATTATACTTAATTCACCTTTATTTCTAAATTAACCTTCTAATGTTAGAATTAGAGCATAAACTTAATATTCAAAATAATAACAAAAGCCACAACTATTATATGTTTGGTTTTTGTAACTTTTTATGAAATTTATGTTCATTAAGGGAAAGTTTTTTGAAATAACCGAAACAATGACATATTTTAATTACTTACTAGTACTTTCACATGGTTAAATACATGTCATAAAAATAAAAAAAAATAATAATTATCAATTATAACACAAAAGTGAGGAATGACAATGTCAACTAGGACCCTACAAATACATAACCCATATTTTGTTAATATTTGTTAATACTCGGAGATTTTGCTAGGTGTTGGTAAAGGATTTTAGACTTACGTGTTACTAACATACTCTAAGTAGAGCCTAGCTGTGCCAATTAAGTTTGTAATGTTTTTGCTGCGCTACTATTAGAAAAATGTCCTTGTTTTAACACTAGTTCAAAATTTTTATCAAAATTTTATTAATATTTAACATTTCATTTGCGTAAGTATTGTATAAAACATAATTTGAGGAAAATAATTTTGAGAATGAATTCTTTGAATGTGTTTTCATCTTTCTACGGGCTATTATTTTCACTCAAATCACAGTAGCAAGGGCGTTAATGTTCAAAATTAGTAAAGCCTATTATTAATAAAACTAGTGTTTACACTGACAGCCCTTAAAGCCCTTAGGGGCTATATAAAGAGAGAAAAAGGATTGGTTAACAGTCCCATTTTAAATTTTAGTAGTGGGGGTGATATTTTCTAATAGAGATAATTTCTCTTAAATGGGGGAGGTGTAGGTACCCTCCCCAAAATTAAAAAAAACACCTCTTGAAAAATAAATCAAGCAGTTATCGAGATTTTTTGATACAAACATCCAGACAATTCAACAAGGATATTATTGATTTCGCAGCTAACAAGTAAATAATTCCACAGCAGAAATAATTACTAATTACTTTATAATATACTAGCGACTACACCCCTAGCATCTAGGGGCTCTGAAACTATCCCAAGACTTAAATTTCAAATGAAACAGCATAAAACTATTCCAAAACCTATATAAAGCTTCCCTAAAATTAATAAATCATTTGGTTTAGTAGTTAATGAAAACTTACTACTTTATATGACAGAATGTTCTAAAGATTTTCATTACTTAATATTGGTATGCAAAGCCATTTTAAACATCATATTCACCTGATAACAAAGATTAATGAAGCTGTGCCACAAACAGACCGACATACTAATTTGTAAAATAGCATTGAAGCTAAAATATATTTCTTTGGAAAGTCACTTTCATGTGTTGTATAATTCAGTATAATAACAAAAACTTTGCATAGACAGACACATACAGTGTTTTTTATGATTCTATATTCAATACTAGCGGCGTCGCCCCTAGGGGAATTTAGAAGCATTTTAGGGTCGACCACCTTTTTTCCTTTTTAGTTTTAAAGTAATATTTTTTGAGGGGTTTCACTTGAACTCCCTAAAAATAGTTTAAAACTTTACTTGGACCTATATGAATCTTTAATGTAAGGGACAACCTTAAAGGTCCAGCGGTGAGTATAATCTTATGCTACACTCAGACATGGAACGATTTTTTTATATCCGGCAATCTAAAACTACTTTTGTAAACTAGAATTTATGCACTTATTTTTTTATCCATCTACTCTTATCCTATTTTTTTATCCATCTACTCTTTGAAATTTAATAATATGATTAAAATATTAGAATTAATAACAGTTAGACATAAGTAAAGCATTTGATAAAGAAAATTCATATTAACTTTTGTTTCAACTTTTAATATCTATTGAATCGTTAGTAAGATTGGTATAATCATGATATCATAACTTGAAAAGGCCGTTTTCAGTAGGATAGGTATATTTATGATATTTTAATTTGAATAGACCGTTTTTCAGTTGCCGTTGTGGTACTTTTCTTCATTTCTTGGGCACCATTCCATATTCAGGTAAGTTCACTTATTTTTCTTTGCAGTTGGTTAAAGCTAAACTGATCATCAATTACGTCCGAGCTGTTTTTTTTGGGGGGGGAGGGGGTTGGAATGAAAATTTTTTTTTCTGTTTTTGGGTGGAAATTTTTATAACAAATAGTCAAGGACGTCCACGCTTTTTTATTTGGGCGGGAGGTAAAAATTAGTAATTTACCCCAACCCTTTTGGACGTATATGTAATATTGTATAAAGTGAAACTTTTAGGTTTTTAAGGAAATCGGAAACTATAATTGTCAAGCGATTTAAATCCTTAAATGCAAAAGTAAATTTATAAATGATTTTAAAAATGAATGACCAAGTACATAAAGTGAATTTAACAAGAAATGTCAAAATTCAACGTTTAAATAGCTAATTATCCCTCCCTCCAAATATCAATTAAATTTGTTATCAATAAAATATGGTGAAATCGTGATATTGCTTTAAACCTGAAAAGATTTACTCCATTTATGAGCCTCTATAAATTCTTCACGTGTATTACTTAATGAAAGAAAGTGATTGGTTTTGTTGGAAACTTTTACAAAGTAAAAAACTTTTAAAGTAGGTTTAACAAAGTTTATAAAAACCTGCACTATTTCATATATCGGCGCCAAAATGGGAGAAAGCTCAAAGTGTCATGTGTGACGTTATGGTTTTTTATGACGTTCCACATGACACTTTGAGCTTTCTCCAAAATGGGATGGTAGGCGGGCCTTTAAAATATCTTTTTGTGAAGTTTTAAACTTGAAAATCTTCTTATTTTACTTTTACGTCTGACAGAAAAGAAAACAGGGGAATTATTACAGGGAAGCGATCATTTTTATGGGTTCAATGTGTTAAAGGGATATCTAAAACCCTTCTCAAATAAAAGAAAAACATTTCAAAATTTTTATATGACAAAGTATGCCCTTGCACTTTACTTAAAAAATACACGTATGTGTTGTTTAAATGTAAGCAAGGCTCGAAATCTGCAGCCATCTTTTTTTTGGCAAACACACGCAACTTATGGGTGAGGCTGGTGTCCACGACCCTTTTACGTCTGTTCAAACAACAAAGGATACATTATTATTATGATTATTGCACTATGTTGAACCTCATTTGGGCCAAGGCATTCCCATTAACAGTTATTGACATCTTTAATTAAGAAGTGAACCTACTGTTTTCGGTTTTCACGGAGCGCCTTACATTTACTCGTAGCTACCCAACTAAATTTCAGAAGTGCAAAAAAATTATGCCTCATACTAAAATATTAGTAGGCAAATAAGGCAACTAGCCAATTACCAGCCGCCGCTGAAATTTGTGGCTGATGAATCCTTGTACATTTTCCTGAATGCATCTTATGCCCATTCTTTTATAATGTACAAATATTTCAAAATGTAGTAAAACACAATTCTGCATTACAAACTTTTAATGTAGCGCAATAGTAGCATTATTGAATTGCCACATTTTTCCTTAAAAGTTTAAATGGTATTTTCTATTAAACTATCTCTTATTTGGAGCCTTCTTAAAATCCATGTTATTATCAGAATATGTTAATTTCATTGTATAAACCTAAAAAATGTGGTAGCTATAGATTTAATTAGTTGGATGTTTCACCGGGGGAATAGAAAACCGGATGTGTTACATATTACGCTAAAAAGAGAAATTCTGACATGCATAACCTCTCTATTTGTCCGTACTTATAAAATTCTTATATTTCAGAGGCTTGGCTACGTGTACTTTAAAGACAGTCCTTCGTTTAGAACAGTAAATGAAAATCTTTTCTACATCTCAGGTAAAAAAAAAAATTCTACACTTTCTCCTTTTTCTGACAATAATATAATAGAGGGTGAAGAGTAGACGTGATACAAAAAATGTAACGTTATCTGATGATTTTTAGAGGCCTGGCGCTAATTAGCCAGTAGAGATAGAGATATAAAATTCTGTACATGTAACTTTTTAGGTCAGCAAAAGAATTAAATTAGAAAAAGTGTATTTTGAACATTATGTCTACTCTTCACCATCCATTATATATTGTCAGAAAAAGGAGGAAGTGTAAAAAAAATAATTATGGAAAGCATCCCTTTAGAAATATATATTCTTTAAACAAGTCTGTTAGTCAATTTCTTGAGAAATTGTTGAAATACAGGGATCAGGGAAATGGAACTTTATTTAGTAATAGTAAAACATCAAAAAAAAAACTAATTACTATATTCATAAATTATAATATCTGTTAAGTCGAGGCTCTTGAATCAATGAAATAATTTAGTAGACACGTTGTATAATTTAAAGTTTAAAACTTATTAAATTCTACAAAATTTTGAATAAAAATCCCACTTTTCATTGAGTTTAAATTGGTATCGAAGAGAAGACTTTAAGAATGAACAGTCGGAAATCGTTTTGTCTTTTACAAGCATGAAGATCTAACTTTCTAAAAAAACACTTTTAACAAAAAAACACTTAGAGCCTCTCAAATCACTAAAAAAATTCTAGTTTTACTCCCTAATCTCTGGTTTCAAATGAATTTAATTTCTTGATTTAATTGGTTGGGTAGTGAACCTTAACTTCAAAAGAGTTCCTACAAATTTCAAGGAATGGGTCTTTTATTCCTTAAAGATTTTTTCTTCAATTTTTTCCACCAGTCAAAAACAGTCATTCTTGAGTAAATTGTATAGCCTGTAAAATATGTCGTCATCGACATAAAAATTCAATGGTTTAAACAACAGGAGTTCTTTAAAATGACTACCACCTTGATTTAAAGCTTTATAATCAATAATTTGGTTTGCATGAAATCATTTAATGCCAAAAATTTTGCATGGGCAAAAAATCATTTTATAAATGTTATCAACAATGAAAAAAATGCAATATTTTTAAACTTTAAAAAATTCTTCAGAAAAGATATTCCTCCATCTAGATGCTAATTTTCTCATTTCAAATAAAATAAAGCAGTTCATACTATAGTACTCATAAATACGTGCTCAATTTCTCATTACTCCCTATACCCTACTCCAAAAAGATGAAATTTATTCTAGTCATAAGCCGTGAGAGAGGGGATAATGGGCTGTTTGTTACACTAGTCCCCAAAGATTCATAATAACGTTTTCTTATTCGTTGGGTTAACAACTTTGTAGACTTAAGTAAATTTTGATTAGTTGCTTTCAAACGTTTCAACTAATAATTTTTCACTACAGAAGGGGGATTTTGTTATCATCATTGAGAATATACATCAATTTATCGGCCATTGTCTTAGCCCTTTAGACCCTGAGTCAAAAGATAGCTTATCCTAGGGAAAAGTTGAGATATTTCTAAGAAAAAAAGTTATTATCTTTTGTATGAAAATAATTATAATAAGAATCAATCATAATATACATAATTGGATGACTTCAGGAATAAAGTAA